>JAVSBT010311742.1:0-11793 GCA_033118115.1 Pharyngocirrus eroticus | reverse complement strand
GTAGCTTTAAGAGTTTGTGGGATAAAGTATAGGGTAGTAGTATACCAATTCCTCACAATTGAATACACCGCTTTAAGGCATTAAAATTCCAATTGTGTTCTTAAGCCATTCCAGTGATTCATCTGCAGCTGGTTGCAGTTTCCATTCCTGTTTTGATTTCCATTGAATTTATGAAGAAAATAAATTAGCCTGATTTAAGGTCTGTTTACCTTGGAATTTATGATCCAATTATAGGAGTTTGTAGTTTTCAATCAATCAGACTAAACATTTGAGAGTGTAAATGCAATTGCAGTGAATTTTAAAGCCACCTTTAGATGAAGAAATCATTGACCGGTTTACATAGATATCACTGACTACAAATCGTTCCAAAATTCGCTTTAAATCAAAAATGGAAACAGGTCTTAATAGTTGTATCCTGTTTCAGATTACTTTGAACCAGGTAGTGAAACAAATCAAAGATTTACAACTTTTAATTTGTTTTGAATACTTTCCATCTTGCCTTTATACTGTGATTGTATGTGTGCCAGTAATGAGTACTGCATCATATTTCTTTATTAATGTAGCAGGTGGATAGAAATCTTGGGTTTGCATCAATGTCTCCCTGTTGTCTTAATGATTGTAATTGAGGGACATTATGATAATTGTGTAAATCAATGTTTATTTTCAAATTTGTGCTATTTCAAAGGTATCTGATTGTGTAGGTTGGTCGTAAGGCATTTCTAGCTGCATGGGTAAAGTCTTTGTATCTAGCTTGTCCCCTAGGGTGACTGATTTAATATAGAACTGATCAGTGACCTTTGCATCCAAGGTCAAATGACAAGCAAGCAACATCAGTCCCAGTTATTAATTAGAAATTCAACAGATGGCACCACCAACATTGATTATTCCCTATTATGATTCATTTTCAGAAAGATGTAATCATGTATATCATATGTTTTTTTTAGTATACACAAACTTTATGGATTAATTTCTTTCACATCACTGCCAATGTTCTCGACTTAAGTAATATGTTTTATAAGAGAAAAAAATAGGTAGGTATCAAATATCATTTTAATGAATGTAATTATTTATCCAGATGAAGAAAAAAGGAACAACATAGGTATTTAAAAGAACTTGATTTCACAAAATAAAGTCATTTTTTGACGTTTTTAGATAATCTAGAAAAAAACATCACTATCTTACTAGGCATTTTAACCATTTAAAAGGACAATTTCTAAGAAAAAAATAATATCAGGATACCCAAAAAGTAAAATAAAATGGTGCTAAGGATGATTTTGATGTTTTTGGTAGACTCATGCTTTTAGGATCCTTTGTTTCCCAATAGAAAGGTAGTCCGTGATATTGTGCAAAGGATTGCAGTCTAAACTTATTTTTGCCAAAAAATGACTGGGGCCATTTTTGCTAGACTGTCGTAATGCAACTTAAAATCGATTCAATAAATAGGGAGAAGTACTAAAATCTAAAAAGTATCCAATAACAAAGTAGCGAGAAGAACATGCACAAATATTTTTGTTTCATACGTATATTTCATCTCAAATCAAATCTCAAAGTTACATGATTATTGTAATTAAAATAATAGTAATCTCTAATAAAATCATGTCAAGGGAACTACAATGATCAATTTGAAATTTCTTGACATAAATTAAAAAAAAAAATATACATGAAACTAATTAATCACTATGACTATATAGTTTACATGTAGAACAAATTATTCAACTTTGGAACAAACGTTTTTGGGGTAAGAAATTATCTCAAAAACATTTGTTCCAAAGTTGAATAATTTTTTATACATAATGGAGTTTGGAACCAATAACCTATTTGCTTACAGTATACAGTTGTCGTTGTACTTTCCTTAAATTACATCTCTAGCTAAACTTATCTATTCCCTAAAAACAAAGATATTAAGCAAATCATAATTTTGGCTATATTGTATTGTATCTATATACCTATTCATATTCTGAATTTAATTGAATCTTGACCTTTTGACCCTAACGCCCTTCTAAACTTTAAAATCAAGTTATTCCTGGGCGGCAAGACATTTTAATGACAAATACACGTACAGCAATTTTTTTACAACAGAGAAGCACTTAGTACATATGAGATCTATTACATACAAAAGATATCCATTGATCATGGGATCTATTACACCAAAAATATTATTTTTATTTATTAAATGTATTACAACAACCTTATCACCCAATAACAAAAGTCCAAAAGAAATGTGCTTTAAAAAAAAGGGATGGAACCCTTAACCATCCGATCTATAGATGGTGTCTTGTTCTTTAGGCCATAAAGCTCCAATTATAAATGGTTGGTGTACATGATTACAACAAAGCATTCTCTTCATCATTGTTACAAAATAAAATTCACATTTACCTACCCTTTTAAACTAGCATATTTACATGAAGGAACGAAGCAGTATCCTTTTTATGAAACACAAAACTGAATGGAAATATTGCACTTGCTCCTAGTCATATGAGCATTTTGATGATTGTCTGTTTTTACAGAAGTTCACAAAAATGTAAAATGTTCATGCTTATGGCCACACAACTTAATTTTACATGGGCTATTAGTTTTTAAAAATCTAGTTCCTTTTCTTACTTTTTGCCCTTTTCTTTAATTTTCTTTTTTTCATCAATATTCCATTCTTATTCGAATGCCCTTATTTCTAGTCTTTTTTTTCTTTTTTCCATTTTTTTTCCATTTTCTCTGCTTCTTTAATTTTTCTGTCTGTTTCCTTTCTTCTTACCTCTTCTTGTTTTTTTCTCTCAAGTTCAACCTTCTAAAATGAGATATTGATTATATTATAAATTAATGGATAACACATCTGATAAAATGATTATACATGTAAATCTAAATAATGAAGTATCTGTGTTCACTTGTATGGACCCTGATACTGACTTAGAAATTATGTGACTCTGTCCTCTCTTTAGCATATTATTTCAGTGATACATGTACTAGGAACGGCTTAATGTACAAGTCTAGGAAAAGCTTGCAGCAGTCTGTGATTCATTAATCGCAAGGAAAATTAAACATTCAACATCTTACTTTTTTCAGTCCTCTTTTCATAAGTTCAGCCACCTAAAATTAGATATTGATTACAACATAAATGGATGACACATCTAAAAAAACAATTATTCATGTAAATCTGAATAATGAAGCATCCCTTTTTTTCAACTTTAGTCGCTATGCAATAAAATATACCATACATACATACATACATACACCCTCCCTCCCTCCCTCCCTTACATACATCTGCATGCATTTCTATGGGCCATGATACTGATTTTGATATCAAAAAATATGCACTAACTTAAGTCTAGAAAGAGCTTTAACATTAATCATTGGCATATAGAAGCATAGTTTACCAAAAGTCAAATAAATTGCTAACCTTCTGTTCATGCAACACGCTATCTATCTTCTCTATGCATTTGCTGCTTGCAAAGAAAAGGGTATCATCCTTTTCAATCAATGCATCTACAACTCCGAACACCTTTTTAACATAAATAAAATGATAAGAAGTTTAGATTAAGCTTTAAACTACCCAATTTGCACGGAATCTAGAAATCATGATTGCTGATTTTTTTTTTAAAGTGACAATGTCTATCATAAAAATCAGTCAACTTGCTTTTGATTCCAAATTTTGTGATTTCTCTTTTCCAACTTTTGAATCTTTCTTCAGTTGTTTGATTTCTTTATCTTTTTCCTTTACAGTCACCTCCAGGTCTTTCTTGTTAGAAATCAATTCATTTTGATTTTTTGAATTTGCCTCCAGTTGCTGGATTTTTTCGTCTTTTTTTTCTACAACCCCCTCCAGTTTTTTTTTACTAGAAATCAATTCATCTACCAATTTGTGAATCAGCATATCTTTTCTATTAAATATAATAATAAATGATTATAATATATTCTGTTAATTGAAATTTACAAAATGATATTATATGATGAGCAGAAGGTTCTCAGAAAAGTGCAACTAGCTGAGAGCTTCCATGCCATACGAAATACATGGATAAATAAAAGAATAGTATAATACCAGAGCACAGTTCTAAGGTATATCTTTTATTACATATTTGAAGCAATTTATGTATATACATGTAATGGTTTTATTTTGAATTTCGTTTATCTGCATTCCAATTTAATTTATCATCTCTAAGTATATCTATGTTGAAGTAAGCCTTTTTTTATACTGTGATCCCAAATCTTTAGCTCATCGATTAAATGTTCTCTACGTTTAAAAGATAATATGTTACACATAACTTTAAGATTTGGAGTTAAGTTATATAAGAAAGCTTCTTTATACCTTTCTATCTCTGTGGCATGTTGTTGATCTCTTCTTTCGCTTGTTCCTATCAATAAAAGTACAGTTTTTTCTTCCGTGATTTCTGGCCCCTCTTTTAGAGGCAGTCTTCTTTGAACTTGGTCAGAGACATCTGGCAGTGATTTATCCTCGTCCAATTTTTCAATATGTGGTCTTAATGGTTCTTCGTTCTTGGACTCCATCAAGACCTATGGTTCTTTTGGATATTTCAATTCTGGAAAAAAGAATGGATTTAAGAATGATTTGTAATCCTCGAATTGTGTATAAACTGTCAAAAACAAACACCAATATGTTTTGTGTAGGAACTTATAAATATTATTATTATTTTTGCCATTGTTATCTAGCTAAATCTCTTCCTTTGGCTTGTCAATTCTCACCAAGATGTAACTTTAATTCTAGAGGGTTGTTATCAAAACTGTTAAATTCCATGTTGTAATAATCATGTTCTCTTGAACAGCATTGTTTTTTATACTTTGTATTCACTAATGCCTGTTATTTCAGAAAAGAAAATTTCCCTGAAGTGGGACAAAAAAGATTTATATAAGATGCACACACCAATTGCCTAAGCTACTTTGTGTCTTTCATAGTATCTAGATCAAAAATGGCTGTGATAAACCATGGTAAAACTAATTTGCTAAATAGAAATGCATAATTATATGAAATTAATTTTTAGATAAAAAAATTGCATGATTGCTTACCAGTATTCATCGAAAGTCGTCCTTAGCTGGATTTTGCGATGCTTCTGCCATGACTTCACACACACTGATGTCTAAAATTAATCTGCCACATTTTATATTCTATTCTACAACAACAACAAAATGAAAATAAGATAAAAAGTATTGATAAGGATTTAAAAAAATGGCAATTGATGTGGGAATGCGGGAAGCATTTGAAGTAAAATATGATTAGGCCATTCTAAAAAAAATAAAGGGAATAAAAGTTGGGAGGGTTGGGAAAGAATTTCTAAAGAAATAAACGGTTGCCTCATAGGAAACAAATTATTTCAATGAATTGCCTATTTTGGGAAGCTTGAACTTATACCTTTCTGAATATAACAAATGACATAGCGAAAATTGCCTTAGTCATATGTTGGATGTTTTGAATGGTCTTTCTTTCATTCTTTCTTTCTTTCTTTCTTTCTTTTTTCAATGACTTAGGCAACTGTATCAAAGTACCCTGAAAACCTAGAAAAAAATAAATGTCATTATGTTATCTAAATAGATAGGTGGGACATGATTTGGCGCATAGGATAGCAGTCTAAACTATTTGTTTTGCAAAAAAAAAGACTAAGGCAATTCTAGCTTAAGATGTTGATGATATAATTATAAACACCTGAAGTGCATTTAGCTGTCCTGGAAATTACTATTGAAATGCAAACAAGGGTTCATTATGATCCAACTATAAAGCTTCATACTTGCAATAATTGTTTCACCCTGCATAGACTCATATTTGGTCTAACAAAGCTGATAAATAGCTGCTAGAAGAGTTGAAAGGGATCAAACAAAATGTAGGCTTGATCTACTAAAAATCATATCAATGAGGTTTGTTATCTGATTGTATCCATATCTATGACTTTGCTCGAGGAGAGCCACTATAAGTTAAAAAACTCCAAGGGCGAGGGGGAGGGGGGGGTGGGGGGGTTGTTAATCTTGATTTGTTTTTCTAACATTTATAAGCAATGCAATCCATTCAATTGGACATCTCAGTTATCATTTTGATTTTTTTATGTACATGTACATGTATCAATTATGTATATTACTCACAACTTGCTTTTCATTGTTTTTTCATTTGTTAATAATTTTATCAAAAATTGAACAATTGAACTCAAATTTGATTAACAATATCATTTTTATATCATCTTTATACAATATTGAATAAAAGTTGAATAAGATTTAGAATGTTGGTCAACTTTGATGTTTGTAACGCAAATCTCATTTTTCAGCGCAAAAAGGGCATTCTATGATCTGGAAGCTGTGTCAGAAGCAAAAAAAATACACAAAGACAAAATGAATGTGAAGACTGATAATATCAACTGATAACGCCAAGAACAATAGTGAGGCTTGCACCTACAATTCAGGGTTACAATACATTTATTTGACAACATTTGGGTATAAATGGCTGGCTCAAATCTTTATTGATTTCAGAAGTTTAAATAATCATCATGATGAGGCATGTTTAAATCTTTAATCTTGATTGAAGGGAGCAAAGTTTGTGTGAAAACATTTATTCTTTTGATATTAGCCTTTATGTGAAAACATACAAAATTAGATGCCATTGTTTTAATGTTATGAAAAGTGACATTGATTCAATCAATTAAATGTTTATCTTTTTCTATCCTTAACCACATAACATTATAAACTAGCATTGGAACTATTACCAAACTAGGCATGGAACTACATGTATATACTAACTAGTTGTAAAGGCCATGTCAAGACTCATCATCAATCTTCAGTTGTTAGTTATGTTTCTTTGAAATGTGACATTGAAGCATAACACCAGTACTCATCCTTGATAAGCCACTGTAAACAATTTCTATACAATTATGGGATCTAATAACTCCAACATTCTCCAAAACCTGGTCCTTTCTAGTTTCAAAGTGTTTAATGAAAGGAAATTTGAATGTACAAAGTTTTAATTTATTCACACTATCAATGTGTATTTTGTCTTTGATTTTGAAGCTATTGTTGTCTATGGGCCAGATCCCTTTAATAGGCCTACAATTGATCATAACAGGGTTGTCTTTTATAGGGGAACTATCTACTGTAGGGATAGTTACTGGTACCTGTATCCAATCGACAGAATATGGGAGCACTTTTATTTTTGCTTTTGTTTTATTGGCCATTTTTTTGTCTTTATTAAAAATAATCAATCATTTCTTTTAAATTGTCTCCCCTTTACAAAATTATCCACTACCATAGTGCTGTGTATGATAAATGCAGTCACGTTGTTATAAGTGTGCAAGAGGTTCTAGAACCTTTGCATGGAGCTGGTTCTAGGAATCTTGTGGAGACACGGTTTCTCTTGATTTTTCATGCCTAACATTCAAAAAGATAGGTTGCAATCAACAGTCAGTAAAATAAGAACATCCTTGTTTGTAATATAGAACTGACATGAATTATAAGAATAGCAGGGATTTTGACATATATTATTTGACATTATTTCATATATCAGTCTATAGATTTACATCATGTTCATGAACAGTGAACACCCAAGAAAATTATTTTAAAGAAGAGTAATAATAAGTATTTTTTAGAAGCATTTATAACTCATTTATTTATCTTTTTTATCATCTGAACCTTTTTTTATCACCTGTACAGCAATATGATTAAAATGCAAAATGCTATAAAAATGAATGACTTGAAAGTATAATATTAGGTGGTCCCAATTAGGCTTCTATTAGACAGTAAATATTAAATATTTTACACTTAGAATAAAGACTGTGGTTAAACTCGCCATATTTAATCGATTTGAATCAATTCAAACCTGTTTATTCAAACCATGCCAGATTAAAATTACTTATTGATTTGGTTTGAGTTTGCTTCCAAACACCCTTATTACTTGAGAAGAAAAGAGTTAAAATTGGTTCAAATGGATTTGAAAAGGTGTGTCTAACCACAGTCAATGTATGCATAATGATGTACAATTATTATTGTACATGTATACAGTCCTACAGCTAACCAACACCGAGTTCAGAAAATCACATACGAAATAGCTCAGCATGAGTCGTTTTTTCTTAGGTTAGCTGTAGGACTGCATATATTAACAAAATTTGGATCTTTCCAATGCAAGTTATCCTAATTATAATGCTATTCCCAAAGTGAAGTACAAGAGAGAATATTGTGCAATTAAAGACTGAAAAAAACCTGTTGGGAATAATCAACCCAGATGCAACAGATCATTCCTTTTATATATTTTTCTCTGAGAATTTAACGGAAGTTCAAAGCTCTTTTCTAATAAAATGTTATGTGAATCCACCAATTATTTACAGAGATTAGTGCAGCATCCAAATAGTCTCACTGTATCATCCAAATAAAACACCTACAGTTTAATACAAGAATTATTGTATTGTGGCGAAACAGTGGAAGTCAGAGACACCTAGTAGTAAATGAAAGAACTGACTCTTACAAATGTTTGATCAATGCTAGATATGAGGTAAAATAGTCTAACTATTTGGTCATGACAATGTCTGTATAATCTGTTTGCTGCAAACACAGTAAATCAATATATTTAAAGAGACCTTTCCAAAAATAAAATAAATGAAGTATCTTGATGTGTTAGTAAAATAAAAGGATTAAAAACACATGCTGCCGCATTCCAGGGTCTGCTCTTTTTGTTCTGATAAGGTACTTTCCTTTCTAACATTATGCTTCTGTGTCCATTGTTTGTCTACAGAGAAAAACAAAAGTACATATACAAATATGTGCAAATACTAATGATCCTTTGATCATTTCATGAAGAAAAATACAGTATATGTTAATATATGAAATTAAAATTTAACAAAAATCATTCAAATGATAATATTATGAAACACATTGTTGTGTCATAAGAAAATTAATCACCTAGATGGCTTCCCTCATAATTCCATCAACTCTCTTTCCACATCTGTAGGTTCTGAATCCAAAGAGACTACTCTCGTCTTTTTCCTTCAATGCCATTTTCAACTTCATATCCTGGAGAAGAAAATGCAATACATGTAGTGAGAATAGTGTGTACTATATAAAATGTGTATAATTTTAGGCACTTTTGAATAATTTATACAAAATACAAATATGGGAAAAAAAATCTCATTTATTCTTGAACCCCTTGAAAATCATGTTGATCGATATACCTTTTCTCTGAACTCTTTTATTGTTCCTTCTTTATCTTGATTGACCTCCTGAAGAATTTGGATCTCGTAATCTTTTTCCTTCAGATCTACATTCAGGCCGTTGATTGTTGCCTCTTTATCTTCATTGTCCCTTTTCAAGGTTTTAATCTCTGATCTCATGTCAGTGATTACATTCTTTTGGTCTTGGACTACTTTATTAAGACCCTTGATTTGGCCATCTTGTTTCTCTATTTGCTTGTCTTTCTTCTTGGTGATTTCATTTATATAATTCCTTTGCTCTTCAAATATTTCTCTGAATTCTGCAAGCCCTTTTTTTCTTTCTTTTTCCCCATCTTGTAAAAGCAAACCCATATTTCTAATTTGACGATCTTTCTTATCTATGGTAGATTTGTGACTCTGTGCAAGCCGCCATGCTCGGTCCAATATCTCTGGACCTGGGATTGGTGATTCTTCAACTTGAGAGGGTATCTGCAGCATTGCCATGTTTCACTCTTCAATTCCTTAAAATTGAACAAGCTTATTTTTAGCATTTCAAATTATTCTTAAAAACACTACAACCTTAAAGATATTGTAAAAATAAAGATAAATTTGAAGTTGATTTAATATTTCTTTAATATTTATCAAGAAAAATGTACGTGATTATAGCAAATTGTGAGTAGTATATATACCTGTCCATGTTATTTTAGAACTAACCATTTAAAACATCAATAGACTACGTCTTTCTGTTGAACAGATATGCGATGAACTGTCATGATGCAAAATTGAAAACTTAAGTATACATACCCCCCCCCCCCTAAAAATATAAATGAAACAAAAAGATAAATTATACACTGCTATGCTTCTGATAGATGCATGTTCCTATCCTCTTTCATATGCTTGCACAATATGACATTTTCTATTTTTTATAATGACGCAGAATGCTCAAACTCTTATTACAAATTATTTGTTAACTCTTTGGTATAAAAAATAATTGAATTAAAACAATTCCCTACCTTCAGCTTTTAGGAAAAGCCTTTGTGCCACTGGATATGAAGTGTGATTCTAGTTAATCACAAAGTACTTATCAACAGATTAGAGATGAATTGTCAGCAATTATATGCTAAAAACCCAGATTGACAGCATTTGATTTATGTACTCAAATATTTGCTTATGTCACTTTCTTATAACCACTGTATGAAAGGGAATTTTTACTTATGTTATGTCATGTTGATACAGCTGGCTTTCAGCTTTGTAATTGGATTCAGTCAACAACAAAAAAGAGTGAGACAGATGTTTTTCATTCTCAGAAAAAAAGTGATGAATTGTATACAAGGAAATGTAATTAGAATTCAGATAACCTTATTACTGCATGCATTGAAGCAGAGGTATATTTTTATAGTTTATAAAAATTAAAAAACCAATGCACTATTTGTCTACACTTTGGTAAAAAGAGGTCACTCTAGAAACGAGTGCCAATCATCAACAAGTCACCACTTCACCTCTTTTATTACACTGCCCCTTCCAAAGGTTACCTTGTGGAAGACTTTGGCATCAGCCAAAGCACACTTTCCTTATGCAACACACATTGTTATGGAAAAGTGATCACTTGCCACCAGAGTGTTATGTGCCATCAAAAGTTGGGGTTTTGTTTGGCTATACAATCAATACTCAAGTATACAGAAGTGCATTTGTATTTTGGTTTAGAATATTTAAGTGTGACTTTTTTAATTTGACCCCCTGCAAATACTTCTTCATTCCTGGGATGGGATCCATTAATTTTTTGTTGCCACTTTGTTGATGTAACTTTCCAATAATGTCAAAAATTAACAGATTAAGAATGAATTGTTTACAAGAATATGCCTAACACCCAATTATTGCATTTGCTTATGTCATGATCATATAACCACCAATGATAACACTAACAGGTCAAGGTTTTTTTTCCTGATGTAATTTTACCTTGATTTAAGTGCCTATAGGCAATGTACCTGGATCATATAACCACCAATATAAACAGATGTAGGGGATTTTTACTGATGTAATTGTACCTTGAATTTCCTGGTACCCATTTATCGTTTCCTAGGTAAAGAAGGGAAATGGGACTAAGTATCTTTGCCAAATGAACAGACATGCAGCAAGGCGGGAGTTTAAACCATCAACCTTCTGATCTCTTGGTCCATGCTTTGCCATTCAGCCACCGTGCTCTTTCCATTAGTAAATTAGTTAGCATAATGGTTGTTTTAAAAGCAAGATAAAAGGAAATAGACTAGACTGGTTTTCATATAAAGTCACTAGAGATTAAGGTGGCGGAACAGGTTCAACTCTGTTACTAACAATTTGAGTTTGGAGCTCATTTGCTACTTTCAAAACACATTTTTGACCAGTTAAAGTATATATTTTTGGTTTCAACACTTCATTGTGTAGCTATCCATATCAATGAAAAGTCAATTCTCCTTCAATTTTTGAAATATCAAAATTCAAAAACAATGTAAATTACAAACACAGATATAGCTTTAAAATCGTAATTTGATATCTAAATGTTGCTGTTTATTGTTTTCAATTATAACGTATTGATGTATTTTCCAACGTATAAAGAATTTTACCTAAACGCTGGTGTACGTTGACATAAGTTAGGAGTAGGTAAGGAGTAGGTTGCATACGCTAAAAGCATGCT
>JAVSBT010311631.1:0-11795 GCA_033118115.1 Pharyngocirrus eroticus | reverse complement strand
AACTGTATCAGGAAGTGGCATCTGGGTGATAATATAAGCATCTCTCTTACTGTAACCCTATCAGAAAGGAAGCTATACTTGTTAGAATAAACATTAAAAAAAGGGATGGAAACCTTTAAAAAATTTACCATTCATAAGGAAACTTAATGCTCCAGAAAATACCAAAACATTATAATGGACAGGGGGAGATACATGTATAAAATAATTTGGTATACTTACTTTAAGGTACACAGCATTTATATAGTTTGACCTATCATCCACTTGGGTCATAAGGTAAGGTCTTACAGGATTGGCTGAAAAAATGATCATTGGAATAATTATTTACAGGATTGAACAGGCTTTTCATATGGTAAAAACCAACCAATATCACAAATGGATAAAAAGAAATTGATAGCCGGTCAACAATTGAATAGCAATAATCAATAGAAACTTATTCTTACCTGCAAGAATTTCTTGGTGTCTGTTTTTGGCTTTGTTTATCCCAGATTTAGCAGGTTCAAGACTTTCTGCATCAAAGATAACTTGGCATAGAGTCAAAGCCTGCAAAAATAAAGACATAGTGTAAGGCCATTCCACATTAATAAGTTGGTCTACTGATGCGACTGACCCATTTCATTCTCTCACAGTAATTGTCTAATAGTGTTTAACCAGGTGTTTAACCCTTACCTCATATTGCAACACGAGCCTACTTTTTTCCATTTTTGGGTCGATTTCGTCCAACACCATCATTTTCTTGATAAACTGTGTGACCGGGATCAGAGGATTTCCACAACTAACTTGTTGCAAGATTGTTTCATGGATGAAGACATATTGTTCCTAGGAATTTAAAAAAGTAGTCAATCATCATGGACTTCTTAATCAATGTTCCAGCCCATTTCAGAAATAAACATGCTACAACTCTATAAGAATTTGTATTTTACCAATATGACATTGTTTATGTCTAAAGTATACTCACAACAGTTTGAACCATGTTGACCCGTTGGTCCCTAAGAAATGTTACACAACCTTTGATTTCAACTCCTGCCTCACTGTCAGCTTGATCCAGCAAGCAATCAAGAGCTATGTATGTACCAGTTCGACCCACACCAGCACTTAATAATGATAGTAATGATAATGATATTAATAATAATATTTATATTAAATAAATAATTACAATAAAGGTTATAAAAAAAACCCACACATAAGAAAAATTATAAATTTTTCACAAACCTGCAATGTACCAGTGTTAATCCAGGTTCTGTGTTTTGTCTTACTTTATTCCTGAATTGAATTAGTGAAGTTCCTGATTTTGGTACCCCATGATCAGGCCAGGATGTGAAGTGGTAGTGAATGCATTTTTTCTTTCCCTTTTCCCCTTCCTTGAAAGAGTCATGATTTCAAGACATTATCAATACATTTGTACTAAAGAAAACATTTGAAGTTGTGAGGAGGAAGTTGAGAGCTGATACCCCGAATGTTTCCTGCTATCTGGAAACAAAGCTAGACAATTTTTTCTGTCGTAATTATCAAAAATGATTACCTTTGACAATTCGAATGACCTGATGGTATAGTCTTCTAATTCTTCTTCTGATATCAGTGCTACTGTGATTGAATCAAAGCTCTCTTCTCCTTCATCTGGCCAATATTTGAAACATTTATGCTAAAAGACAACAAAGACCATAGGTAATTCAAGGAAATATATACTAGTACTTATTTTTTAAAGATGATATTCTATCTATTTTGTAAATGATTTAAAGGACTTGTTCTACATCTAAGGCTTTTTCAAAGAATATGTTGCATATCTGCTGTTTTAAGGCATATACATGTAGTAACATTTTAAGGTGAATGTTTCACATCATTTTAATTTGTAATCATTACTTACTCTACCATTTTCTGTCAGGTTGGTTGTCATGACAATTCTTGGTAGGTCTTTCTCCCACAGCATCCTGATGAAATCATTCACTGTGATCCTATTTGGAGCTTTGTAGGAAAATTAGTAACAATTAGATCTACATTTTTAAATATATGTTTTTAGCATAAACATATAGATTGAAATAGAAAACAAGGGATACGAAAAATTGAAATGTAGGCTCTGCTATTGCAGGCTTATAATTATCAAATATCATTAAAAAAAATGGGGAAAATAAAATGTGAAGGTTACCTTGAGCTGCAATATACTGGCGATCTACCTTGAACCCCTAAAAATACATGAAGTAATAATGCTATACTGGAAACTGTATAAGGGGCTTTGTAAACCACTTTTTTCAAGTACATATTTCAGTGTTAGTATTATGCATGATTGATTTAAGCTGGGTCCCTAACAAGTATGGAGAAAGTGTACACAAAACCAAACTGCCGTCAAGTATTTTGAAATCTTGATTTGTGATTTGCTCTCATCATCTCAATGACTAAAAATAACGAGTTTCCATTTCTTACCTGGATCAAACTTGCATTAATGTATTCAGACTCTGAAACACCTGGGACTGATGATAACTTTACTCTATTCTTCTCATCTGAGGAAGAAAATATAATAACATTTTATATAGGTTACAGAAAGTGAAAATCCAAAGTATTCTGAATTACTGAATAGAATAAAAATATGATCAAACAAAGCAATTTCGAAAGCAATTTTGATGATGTTTTGGTTTAGATGAGTGTTTTGATATACATGGAATTAGCCAGGAATCTCAAAATATTGGTTTTCTTACATGGATATAGGTCAACATATCTGTTTTTAGGTTTGTTTTGTGGTCGTCTTGCTACTTCAGTTGGTTCTTGGGGTCCATGGAGAAATTTCTAGAAAAGAAGATATTCCGCAACTTGATTGAAAGGGGTCATTGTAATTTTGTTTATGATATTTCAATTTAAATCTATTACTAATAATTCATAAAAAGGAAAAAAACCATTTATAAGATAACATTTACATTTCATAGTTTTCTATTTTTACAATGTTGTAGGACATGTACTTACAGCATACTCCGTTTTAAAGTTTGTTCCAGACATGAGGATACGTAAATGATCAGCAAGGTTTTTCAATTGAATGAATGAATCTTCTTTAGGCTCAGTGGTGATATTGGAATAAATATTGCCGTCCTCATTGGGGTCCTCTTCCTCAGACATTTTGTTGCCTTTTAGAATGAAAGGATTAATCTTTATATCCTGAGTTTTCGATTTCATTCAAAGTATCATTGAAATTTGTGAATGTATGTAATATAATAGGACTACAGATTTATGAATAGTCAAATTGGTGAAAAGGCAAATAGTAAAATACTTACTAAATGCTGTTTCTTCTGAACGTGACATTTTGTTCCTCTTTGGGAATTGAGTTCCCCTCTTTCTAAAAGGCAAAGATTAAAAACTGACAGAATTGATTTCCACAACATTTAGGAGATAATTCAAACTTAAATGTTTTTGGTAATTTATATTCAGGTTCTGACACACCATTACATTAGATTTAATAACTATTTCAAAAATGAGAATAAATGAAATTTGAAGATGACTATACTCCCCCTCCTGGAACCTTTGATGATAAAAATGTATGTTGAACCAATTAAGTTTTTTTGTATCAATTAAAGGCTGTCAAATTTATTTTGTTTGTATGCTGAAAAGTGTCATAATTCTTGCCAAAGCCAGAGGACTTCAAATTACCTTAATATGAAAATGATGATGATGACAATGATGATAATCATTAATATTACACCCATGGATATGCCAACATCTCTGCCTGTGTTATCAGGATCCCTTGCACCAACTGATGGAAAATCAAAATGATAACAAATTAAAAAATAACAGTCAGTATGAATATACACTATATCATAGGCTAGCAAATGAATATGGTTCATATGAAGTTTGCATTATATCGAATCCATAACCAAAATCCACCAAAAGGCCATTATAAATTGATTAGGTGGTTGAATGCAGTCGGGCCATTTTTTCGCAATTGATAATTGTTTTTTCTTCAAACTTTTGTTTTATTGTAAAATGAATATCTTCTTCTCTGTTTTATTCACATGTTTAATAAGCCTTGATATAATTTAGATATAGTTTATCACCTTTCCTTTGACAATCCTCTCCTACCCATCCTGCTATACATTGTCCTGAACAAGAACCATTGAATCTATCACAACTGTCCATGCAGTTACAGCTAATGTTACAATTAAACCCAAAGGAACTGTTTCCACAGTCTGGAAAAAAGAGCAAAATGAATGATCATAAAAACAATGATGATGATGATGATGATGATGATGATGATGATGATGATGATGATGATGATGATGATGATGATGATGATGATGATATTATGATTGCATTATCCAGATGTATGAGCACATTGGCCCCACCTTTGCAAATAGAAAAAATAATTATGAAATATGACTGTGAATACCTTACCCTTCTGACAGTCCAGCCCTGACCACCCTTTGTCACACCACCCATCCGTACATGATCCCATGACATGATTGCATTGACCAGCATTAGCACAGTGACATGTCTTACTGCACCTTAATCCAAAGGTATCACTGTCACATTCTGCAATGAAAATGATTTAAGCAGCTGATTGGCTTTTTTAACTCAAGGTTGTATAATGTGTTCACCCTCCAAAATCAAAACTGATTTAGTATTCAAAACTATTTGAAGCCAAATAAAATCATGCATTATTACTTGCTGAGCAGTTTGTGCTTTTAAATCCTGCTGCGCACCCATTCTCACAGAATCCATCAGTTGAATTACAGGATTTTCCCTCATCACAATTGCATGAACCAAGACAGTTTATACCAAACTCTTTGTCACTGCAAACTGAAATAAGAGTACTCCTTAACTGAAGTATATGAATATTCAGAGGGTGCTTCTTGCAACATTTCGAATGGCCATGATTAATACATAATGGTTACTGAACCCTTACTGACAAATGTTTCTTAGACAAGCATTAGGCGAGGGCCTTATTTTAAACACCTTTTAAAGTACATTAACTTACATTAAAGATACAATAAACATTATTCAAGACAGAATTTACTTAATTATGATGACATACATAATGGTGATGTTATGTCAATCTTTGTACATGATTTCAAGTTAATTTAATTGATGCAATCCCCTGCTTTTTGATTTTATTTTCATTGACATATTTATGACTAAAACAACACTAATAACCATAAAAATACCTATAGAGCAATTGGTATCTTTGAATCCTGCTGCACACCCATTTTTACAGAATCCATTCGTTGCATTACACGATTTTTCTTCATGACAATTACAAGATTCAAGACAGTCAACCCCAAACTCCTGATCACTGCAACCTGAAAATAAAACATACTCATTTGACACATGTGCAGATATACAAATCATTTCTTAATGAGATATTATACATTTTTTTATCTGAATCATGAATTTTCATTTTAACTCACTGTCAAAATGAAAGGAAGCAACACACAAACATGTGCATAATTTTGATTAAAATTGATTTTTATAAAAGAGGATATTTTATTTATTTATTTATTTGGAAAATGTTTATCCAGGGTGGCCTATTCAGCATTAGCTGTTCTCCCATAGGGCCATAAATTGGTTATAATTATGAAAATATATTTACCCATAGAGCAGTTTGTATCTTTAAATCCTGCAGCACATCCATTTTCACAGAATCCATTCGTAGAATTACATGACCTTCCTTCATAACAGTTACAAGATCCTAAACAACTGATACCAAACTCCTGATCATTACATTCTGAAATAAGAAGGTGGCATCAGATATACATATTGAAATTTGCTTATTGTGTTCATGAGTCATGATAAATCTGAATTCAGCAAATGAAAGGGTTATTACCAGAAGAACAATTGGTATCTTTAAATCCAGCTGCACATCCATTCTCACAGAATCCATTAGTAGAATTGCAGGGTTTCCCTTCATGGCAGTTACATGGTTCAAGACAGTTTATCCCAAACTCTTGATCATCACATTCTGAATATAGTGTATAGAGAATTGACTCAATGATGTATTGCTTACATGGACAGGATATAAAATAAGCAGATAAAACTTTTATTGGCCAATGTACAAGAACTTTAAAAAAAATAAAAAAAGGGAAAAAAAGAGAAATAGAAGCCCTGTATTGGTGAACAAATCAAGCTGACATTACACTATATGATCTTAGTACTACCATTTATGTTACCTAATGAACAATTTGTATCTTTAAATCCTGCAGCACATCCATTCTCACAGAATCCATTGGTAGCATTACATGATGCCTCCTCGTGGCAGTTACAGGAACCAAAACAATTTATACCAAACTCCTGATCATCACACTCTGAAAAGTGAAAAATATGATTGTTATGAAATATCTTATGAATATATGGGCATTTATAATTAATTGAATCATTGGATAAAATAATTGTATGTGTTGTTTGATATAAAGGTTATATGATTATGAAAGGATAAATACTGGTAGAGCAGTTAGCATCTTTGAATCCTGCCACACATCCATTTTCACAGAATCCATTGGTAGAATTACATGATAATCCTTCATTACAATTACAGGATCCCACACAATTCAAACCAAACTCCTGATCATCACATCCTGAATAAAAGGAAAATGTTGCTGATACATGGTAGTAATAATATAGATATTCATGTTTTTGGTTTAAAGTTAGACTAGATGCCATGTGTATTTGTTTTTATTTTCGAATCAATGTATTACTTGATGACCACTTACATAAGGACTTGTGCAGTTCTTTTTGCTTAGTATACTTCATTAAACTCTTAGAAATATACTAGAACACTTCTCAAAGAAAATCACATTACACCCCCTCTTTGTTGTATGCTATTAATTCTCAAAAATGATAATTGCACTTATATACCTGTGGAACAGTTACTGCCTTTAAATCCTGCTGAACACCCATTTTCACAGAATCCATTGGTAACATTACAAGCCTCATCCTCAAAACAATGGCAAGTTCCAAGACAACTGATACCGAATTCACTGTTATCACAATCTTAAAAAAATAATACTCTAAATCAGAAACAAAAATAGTCGTCTGTTTAATGTTTTGGTTTAATCCTATACCCTAGTTTCTATCTATAGAATATGTTTTAAAAAACCTTTGCATTTCTAATCTATTTATGATGTTCAGCCATTTTAATAAAATCATCAATTTGCATTAGAAACAATTCATTTTTTTCAAAAGACTAAAGTAAACTCTATATCTGATGTTAGAATAATGCACTACCTAAGGTGCAATTACTGCCTTTGAATCCTGCCGCACATCCATTTTCACAGAATCCATTGGTAACATTACAAGATAGTTCTTCATGACAATTACAGGATCCCAGACAATTAATACCAAACTCTTGATCATCGCACCCTGAAAAAGGAAAAGGTCTTTGTTGATACATGATAATCATAAAGGTGTCTTAAAAACTCTTTAATAGTCTATATCTAGACTAGAAGCTGTATGGATTTATTTGATTTGTTTCTTTTTCATTTTGAATTAAAAAGTTATTGGATGAAATCATACACAGAAACTTGATTACTTCTTGTAGCTAATTGACCTAACTTAACCTGTTACCATAACTAAAAGGGAGTATAAGTCTGACTTACTTCTCAAGGGTTATCATTTATCTGATAAAATTGCTTTAAATTTGCTGGGATGTCATTTTATTCGGTTTTGTTTTCATTGGTGTTAAAAAATGAATTGGGCAAGATTCACTATATACTTAGAATTTTGATGTAAGGGCACTGAAACGAATTTAATGCCCCATAAATTGATCAGTGCTTCAGTCACTGAAATGTTCAATTTCTAAACTTACAGTGTACACCAATCAAAGGAGTAGTGGATTTTAGCTCTGAAATTCGTTTATATACCTGTGGAACAATTGCTGCCTTTAAATCCTGCTGTACATCCATTTTCACAGAATCCATTAGTAGCATTACAAGCCTCACCGTCAAAACAATTGCAATTTTCAATACAATTAATACCAAATTCATTATCATCACAATCTAAAAATTAGGTCAATAAAAGAGAAACAAAATCATGCGTAGAAATTAATTCTTAAATTCTTTGGATCAAAATCTTAACTAAGGAGAATATAATAGTACATTAGTTTTATTTTCATACCTCTGTAATTATTTTGTTCCAACAGTTTGTATCTTTTGGCCATCTTAATACAATCATCAGTGTGCATTAGAAACACTAACAAACATTTCATTTACAATGAAAAGACTATATCTGATTCTACAATAAAGCCATACCCATGGTGCAATTTGTGCCTTTGAATCCTGCTGCACATCCATTTTCACAGAATCCATTGGTAGCATTACAAGACGTCCCTTCGTTACAGTTACAGGATCCCAGGCAATTGATACCAAATTCTTGATCTTGACATCCTGAAAAAAGAAAATGTCTCTGCTGATACATAAAAATGATGAAGGTGTGTTTACATCGATAGTTTATATTTATGTTAAACACTTTATGCATGTGATTTGATGAAATATTACACAGGAAATTGATTAGTTCTTTTTGCTTAGTAAAAAATACTAAATGAAGAATAATATGACACATCTCAGGGGCCATATTTTATCACCCCCCCCCCCTCCCCCTAGCTGTATGCCATTATTTCTAAAACAATAATTCGTTTTTTTTAACCTGTGGTACAATTGCTGCCTTTGAATCCTGCCGCACATCCATTTTCACAGAATCCATTAGTAGCATTGCAAGTTAATCCTTCATGACAATTACAGGATCCCACACAATTGATACCAAACTCTTTATCATCACATCCTGAATAAAAGGAAAATGTCTTACATGATGGTAATAAAGGTTTGTTTACAGTCTGCATTTAGATTAAACACCATGCATATTTGCATTTTTCTTATAGATTGGCTATTGTATTTTTGTATGACATCTTAAACAGGGACCTGATTCATTTTCTCAGCTAAGTATAGTTCACTCAGTATAAGTGTAGAACACTTCTCAAAGAAAATCACATTACACCCCCTCTTTGTTGTATGCTATTAATTCTCAAAAATGATAATTGCACTTATATACCTGTGGAACAGTTGCTGCCTTTGAATCCTGCTGAACATCCATTTTCACAGAATCCGTTGGTAGCATTACAAGCCTCATCCTCAAAACAATGGCAAGTTCCAAGACAACTGATACCAAATTCATTACCATCACATTCTGAAAATTAGGATTCCAAGTGGGAAACACAGTTTCTTTAAGGATTTTAAAAAAAATATGTATCTTTTCATGTGTTTCTAAAAGAATGAATTGAACGCTATATGTGATGTTCAAATAAAGACTTACTTGTAGTGCAATTCGTGGCTTTAAATCCTGCAGCACATCCATTTTCACAGAATCCATTCGTTGCATTACAAGATAATCCCCCATGACAGTTGCAAGACCCTGCACAATTGACTCCAAATTTATCTTTGTCACACGCTGAAGAGGATATAACCCAACGACTTATTATAATAAGATACACAACATTATATATTAGATACACTTAATCAAGGTTCCCATTATTTTACTATCATATTGCCATACTAGATACTTATTACAAACATAATTTAATGCCCTATGCTTTGTGATTTGTACATTTTATGTGTTTATTTTGATTGCATAGTAATATCTAATATTTGATTACAAGAACACTTGTAGACATAACATTTTCTATTTATTATTTTTTGTGTCTTTATGTAATAGACAGAGACTTACATGTTGAGCAATTGAGACCTTGAAATCCTGCTGCACACCCATTGGTGCATGACCCATTAATTTTGTCACATGGTAAATTGCCAAGACAATGGCATTCATCAATACATCCTTTACCAAATGTACCATTATCACATGCTAATTGATTAAAAAAAGAAGGAATAGTAGATATGTAAAAAGTAGGAAAAACAAGTTCTGTTCCAGATGACCATTGATTGGGTCATATGCACATCTGATGCAACTGCTTAAATGTATGATTCTGCATATCTCACAGAGGTCAGTATATAGCTATCAATATTGTATTGTATTGCATATTGTTATATCCATCGTAAATATCATATCATATCATATCATATCGTATCGTATCTTATCGTATCGTATTGTACCGTATCATATCATATCATAAATCATAGGTTATTAGCTCTCACATCTATATCTAAGTATATTTAATTATAAGTATACCATAATTTTCAAGTTACCTCTGTTACAAAACCTCAAGTCATCAATGGATTCTTCTTTCAATCCAGGCTTGCATCCTTTTACACATACTCCAGTGGCGCCATCACATGTGTATCCTCCACCAGAATCACAATTTATTGCACAAGTTTCATTGCATTTATAAAATCCGTATTTACCTGCTTGGCACTCTAAAAATATAAATACATTTATAAAGCATTATTTAAATAAAAAAACAAAACCCTGTGTTTGTGTGCTTCAAAATAAAGTAGCTTAAAATGAATATCTAATCTTGACTCCACATTATGGCTAAATATTACAAACAAAACAAAAATCACTAAAGAGTGTACATGCAATAATTTTGTAAACAGCAAGATACTTTCTATGAATACAAATCCGATTAGTCTAAGAAATAAAGTTGTTAAACTCTTTGGTTAAAAAACAACAACATATGGGTCTAGTTATCATACTTACTATAGGCTAGGTACATTACCTGTATATGTTCTGTGCACTGTGTTCTTGTTTCCAGCACCACAGGTTTGTGTTTTATTACCAGGACATGACATATCACAGCCTGTAGTAACTCCTACTTTGTCATAGTCTGTGCCACAAAAACACGCAAGTCCAAACTGAAATCACATACAATGGTAGAGGTATTATGATGTGAGGACGTACGTAAACATTGGATATAAAAAGTATCAAAAAGGGAAATTTTGTTTTTGATTCTTTCAGTTTGTTGTCATTTCAAACATGACTTACTTAAGTATCTTTTTCTATAATTTCACGCCCATATACATGCTTACAGGAGTATTCACAACATTAATTAAAATAATGTTTTTTTGATACTAAATGTGTCAAAGTAAATCTACAGATTTTTAAAATCAAATTTGATAAAATTCTTTTCCACAAATGGATGGAATTTTAATATTTTTTGCTTGAATGGAAATCACTTAAAAATTCTTCATGGGAATTTAGAGTGAGAAATATGATCAGAACAAGCTTCTAAGTGGCAAATGTGTAGCAGTTTTAAACCAACTTTCCTTTATCTATTTCCCATAGAGATTTTGAAATGCTATTTTTTCAGTTTGTTGTCATTTCAAACATTAAGCTTTTTAATTAGCTGCAGAAAGATACAAAAATGGACCAAATTTTGACCATATATCAAAAATGCCAAAATTTGGTCAATTCTTTTTTCTATCAGCAGCTGATAAAAGACAATGAACAGCAACATTTAGATATAAAAACACGAATTGGAAGCTATAAACATGCTCTTAATTTCGATTGTTTTGTATTTTGATTTCTTAAAAATTGAAGGAGGAGATTACATTTGTTTTGTAAAAAAAAGTTAGTTTTTTTAACATGTCAACTTTTTTGATTTTTTTTTGATAATTTGTTTAAGGGAAATTGACCTTTCGTTGATATGTATAGGTTCACAATGAGGTGCTGAAACCAAAAATATATGCTTTAACAAGTCAAAAATGTGTATCGATGTAGCAAATAAGCTCCAAACTCAAATTGTTGGTAACAGAGCTGAAACTGTTTCGTCCCCTTAACATAAGGGAGAGTGCTGTAGATGCTGTATTTTTTTGTAATCTGTTAATCTAACATAGGAAAAATCAATTATTTGGTATAAAAGGTGAAAAAATGTTAAAAATTCA
>JAVSBT010311520.1:0-11796 GCA_033118115.1 Pharyngocirrus eroticus | reverse complement strand
TCAAATCTGTATGGACTGTGTAGTACTGGAACATTCCACACATCAGAAGATTGCTGTTGAAGATGCTGCAACAGAATCCATGAAAAAAATTGAAACTGGAGTAAAGAAATTAGAAAAAGCTGAAAAAGTGATAAAGGAAAAGAGCCAAAAAATTACAAAGGATTTAGATGACAAGCAGATGAAACTCAGGGAAGATGTGGAGAAGAACATAAATGAGAATCAGTCTACTGAAATGACAGACACAGTAAAGAAGGTCAGAAAATATAGAGATAATAGAAGAATGGTCAACCAAATCTTCCTGAAACAGATTAGACAACTTCAAATGGCAGGACAGTATATTAGGATTTTCCTGAAGTATTGTTCCAAGTCAGACATTATACAAAAGAGCCAGTTCTTGATTGAAACCATTGAAGATTATCTTAAAGAGGAATCCAGAAGCAATCAGGGCCAAGGCACATCAGAACTAACATCTCTTGCAGGACATATTTCAGGCTTTTCATTTTCGTCACCAACTACGACAACATCATCAATAGCCACTTCAGGGTTTTCATTTTCATCACTAACTACAACAACAGCAACACCAGCAAAGCCATCAAACTCATCAATGTTAAGTAAATTTGGAAACAAGGAATCTAAAAATCAATTGATCAATGTCCCTGAGCCATGGGAAAATAAAGTAAACAGTTGCACATTAGAGGCCACATGGAAGATAAAGCATCAAAGATCATTTTTATTTTTTAACAAGGAAAAGGTAGCTTTATTTGGAGAAGATATTTTGTTTGCAGATCAATGTAATACTATCAGAAAGTATGGCATGAATGGCGAGAAAAAAGATGATATCCCATGTTCGGAGTTTGTGAAAATTTGTGATGTTGATGTTTATAATCAAGAAATATATGTAACTGACATAGGAGATGAAAAAAGAAATGTTGTTGTCATTGACAAGAATGGGCAAGTAACTAGAAAGCTTGAAATGCCTCGAAAGGAACATATTGGGCATTCCTCTTGGTTAGGACTTGCAGTTGATCAAAGAAGTGGAGAAATTATAGTAGTTTCAAATAAAAGAGAGATGATATATAAATTTCTGACAGGTACAGGAAAAGTTATTGAATTGACAGGAGATAATATATCATGGCCACAACATGTATTGGTGACTATAGAATCTGATATAATGGTTTGTGACCAAAGGTATGTTTGTAAATATGGCAACAACGGAAAACTTAAGTGGAAATATGAACCCCAAACATCAGAAGAAAAGTTAAAGACATCAGGATTTGTTTCAGTTTGCACAGATCATACAGGGCAGATTTTTGTTGCAGACTCTGCAAATCATAGAATTCACATTATATCTCCCTATGGACAATTCCTTGGGTATGTTGATATTGGAGAAGAGATTCTGAGTCCTCAAGCCATGACCTTTAAGGATGGGAAACTAGTTGTAACCACTGACTTCAAGAACACAGTCTATATTATCAAATGCAATTACAAATAAATTGATATCATATGGAGGCTGTAATGGTAAAAGTCTAAAAGACAGTTTTACATAATTATCTCCTTTGTGCTAGATGTATTGCTACAACTAATTACAAATAAAAAGTTATTAAAACAGTAACTGATTACATCCAAATTACCATGTCCATTGATTTTAAACAAAAACACAAGTATCAATGACAAACTTCAGTTTCTACCAAAAAACGACATTCTTACGAGAATTTTGCAAGAACATTGTGATAAGAAAATGAACACAAAAGAGTCAAAAAGATTCTGAACAATTTTAGGGATATGAAGATTAGATTGTAGAATTACTGGATCTTGACTCTGAGCGGACTGAAACTTTTGAAGTGAAGCTCTCATTGATCAAAAAGGTGAGAAATAACCTTTTAAGGGACTGTAAATTTGTATTGCATGCTTTATTGTCATTTCATATGTCTTTTTGTATTCTCAAATATATACTCAATGGAAAGAAGAATAAACATAGTTTTATTTTTAAAGCATACTCAAATTGTGTTTTTATGCATGGAATTTATTCAGTTGGTTTGATTATATTCTGTGTTCAATTCACAGCTTTTATTTACATCCTAACCAATGGTGTGATACCTCTAGCTGCCAAATTCAGTTTTAAGAGTATACAAAACACATTTATATTTGTACACCAGGATATCTTTTGTAAATAATTCCACAACATCTGCATTTCTTGATCAACTGACAACTAGCAAGATCAAGAATATTCCTTTAAATGCATTTCAACTCACATAAATTGATAACTGCCTTTCCATTACTACCCATAACAAAAATTACCCCCCCCCCCTCCATACTTTTTTTGGAAAAAAACAACTGAAAGTTTTTTAAGATTGGCTGTTGTTCCTACCAGTTATCTCATGTAAATATTGAGCACTGGCATGTGTAACTTATACAATGGGGGTGAAATTGTAAAATAAGACATATATATGGCATGTGTATAGATGGCCCTGTACTATCAATATCTATATAGGGTTAATTTCTGAGGGGGGGGGGGGGGGTGATGTACCACTTTTATTGTAAAGGAAGTTATGAACAACTAGTGAACAGTCATCCAATCCACACCCCTTTCACAGTAAATGTTGGTCACTGATGAAAAATATATAGCATGGGCTATAAAGCTGTTATCCCCTAAACCTTGACTGATTATGTGATAATATTGCATCTTACTGTTTTTCACAAGTATGGCAATGTAACATAATTATAGCAAACAAACTTTGTGTCCATCCTGCTTTAGTTATGTGATTGTGTGAGTACTTTAAGCTAATATAATGTTTATATTTTTTTGTAAACAATTAAAATGATACTTTTCAACAACTGCTTACACTTATTGAAAGGCCCCATGCCTTTAGAGAATTATAGATACAAAATATACTGTAATATTGACATATTTGTGGTTTTAAAGCTGGAAGGTTAAAACTTGAATAACCACGCATTCCTGTATGTACCATTTCCTTTTCTTTGTGTCGAAGAGAATGCTCGCTCATAATTTAAGTTATGATGTTTAGGACCTATATGAATATACAACCAAGCATAACATAGTAGATACTTGTATAGGATTCACTGATTGAACTGGCCGCTCTTTATACAGCAAGCTATTTTAAGTTTTTCAATAGATCCTTACAGCTGAGCAAGTTCGCTTTTGTTAAAGGAAAGCCCCATTGAAAGCATTGGATAACAAATTCACTAACAATTCAATGACATTGAGAGTTAATTGTTGATACAATGAAATATATCAAAAAGACTTTTTTTTAATTTGTAATAGACAAAATACAAATAAATATAACTGTTCAATTGTTCTATTCAGTTACCAATTAACACATTGATTGTTAATCAAACAAAAATAAAATAAAATAAAAAAGAATTTTGAAAGTGAGTGAAAAATCCCAATGACAAAAAAGTTGGTAAGGATCAAAAATATGAAAAGAAGTGGGTATGAAAAAAAAAAGGAATTGAACTTTGGAAAGATTAAGCAAAAAGAATGTTTTGTAAGATTAGAAAACTTGCTGAACTTTGGAAAAATAAAGAAAAAATAATGTTTTATGTGGGTTTTTAGTTTGCTTGTTTGTTGCAACAATAAACAGTTCTTTGTTTGCAGCCATATCAAAGCATGTGTTGTGTTTTTCCTTTTTTGTTCACTTGCCCGAATTTTTAGGTATTTCAGGTATTTCAAATGTTGCATACAATGTATAATAAAAAGTAATTATTTTCAATTTTGGATATATATCCCTTTCCGTAAAATTGCCACACACATTTCTTATCTATATATGAGTTACCTTTTGAATCTGTTATACTTGAGTGATTATAGGTTCAAGGTAATCATGGTATTGTCAACATTTTTACTGTCATGGTTATATGTTAGGGTAAAAAAAATGGGAATTTTAGACATCAGGTAAAATTACATTTGAATCAGTTGAATGGGTTTAGGTCCTACATTTACACTGTGTTTTGAGGGTGGGCTTGTGGATAGTTTGAAGTCTCCAAAACTTATAGCATGAATCAAAGTAAGTATACAATGAAAGATTTTTGTATTTGTTTAATGTATTCCTTCCTAAGAATTAACCCAAATCTCATTGGTCCAAGACTTTTAGTTTTACCATTTGAGACTCAATTTTCAACTCAAACCATTTAGATGGATTCTGGTCTATTTTGATGTTCTTAAAGAGAGAGAAACAGATGGGAGGAGATGGTATACCACATTTCTTAAAGGGAGATATGAACAACTAAGTGAACAGTCTACCCAATAGAAAATGTTTCAAAAAAAAGTGACAGGTGAAAAACATACTATTGATATGGTTAAAGCTATAATCCACTTCTGATTGAAGTATAAAGTCACTGTATAAGAGAGAAATTGAAAATGTCAGTGACTGGGGCACTGAATTTACATGTTAATATAATAGCTGTAATCCTCTTACTCTTTGATTGATGTATGGGGCACTGATATGGTTTCAAAAAATATGGTACTATTGGTTTATTCAACACCAATAAAAACAAAACAGAATTAAGAATTATAGGGCATCCTAGCACATTTAAAGTAATTTGTCCACATGAAGTGACCCTTGGGGGAGAAATTGGTATACCATATTTTTTAAAAGAGAATTATGAACAACTAGAGAACTTGCCATATGCCACATGATAAGTCATATGATTGTAACTGTGAATGAGTCACTGCAGATGGAATAGTATGCAGACAAACTGCCTGAAGAGTGCGGGAATGTACTTTACCTCAATGCAAAGAAGTTTTCTCTAGAAACTGTTCAAAAAAATAATTTGTAATATAAAAGATATCTATGTCCAAAGAGATTTTGTTTCACACTGTAATTTATAATCTTGACTACACATTTGGAACCAGATGTGACCACAATTTCTTTTAAATGCTTGCATGGTTTTACAAATTTTGAGAAGAGATCCTTTTAAAACTTTTCATGCACAACATTTTCCTTTGATGTATGTCTCAAAGGTGGTATATGCCACACATCAATAAAATGATAAAGAAACAGGTTTTTGGTGTTTTTTAAACATATGCATATATGCATTATGTATATGAAGTATTTCACTGTTTAGGTCTAATATTGATAGTTACAAAAAAAGAGACCCTGTAAACAATGAAATGTAAGTGGATTTTTTAAACTTTTTTAAAAGTTCTATCTTCCCGATATCTTCTAATAATCTATTATTACAATTCTTACATTTTTACTAAATTTAGTGATAAGTGGTCATTTAAAGGTTAAGAAGGTTCTGTGGAGCTTATAATAATGGTCCATAAGCAATGACGAAACTCCGAAAATCATGTTTGCTTGATATAATTTTTTTCAAGACGAATACATGTTAATATTTCGACTATATTTCATGTCATCATCAGCAGAACACTGTTAAGTTTCATTTAATTTTTCAAAATTTAAGATTAAAAGTTCTTCTTTTTTAACCTCACTATTGTTCAATTTTTATGAGGATGATAACTTTTTCACACAGATAAACCCTTTGTATATGTGCTGTAAAGAATGTACTTTTTGTGGAATGTTTTGTTAATATACAACAAAAGGGGAAGTGAAATGAAATAACTTGGTCTAAAAGGTGCAGGCACTTTAAAGAAATACTTTATAAGTCCCCACCAAAATTCCAAAGGCTAAATGTTTAAGAAGCTTCTTTATTCAAAAAGAATGTAGGAAATGATAAAACATTGCAGATGGTACACATACATTGATTACATTTTTAAATCAATTACTTCCTTTTCAATTTCAATTAACTTCATATTTCAATATATCAAATTTGTTGGTTAAAATGTCAATAAAACACATGAAAAACAAAATAATATGGGTATTTTTTTAGTTTTAAAAAGTTTGATATAATAAGGGTCACTTTACCTATTTAAAAACCTCCTCCTCCTCCTCCTCCTCAAACCATCAGTAATTTTAAAGGCAGGGTTTATCTTTTTTTTCTATACAAAGTGTTTTTAAACTGGAATAGGCTCAAAGACAACATAGCGCCAAAAGGGTTGATTGTGCATGATGTGAAGCTTGATGGCAATTGCATGTTCCATGCAATTATTCATCAAAAAGGATGGGACAATGGTTTGATGACAGCAGATGACCTCCGACATAAAAGTGTTAACTTCATGAAAGCAAATACAACTCTGCAGGTAAAGGAGAACAAGTTTTTCAAATTTGTTTTTTACATTTTTTCAATACATACAATACATTTTCTCAACCACAAGCTTTCGAGTACAAAGATTCTGTACCCTTTATCACCTCAGAATGAAATGAAAGGATGTAGGTGGGAGAATGACGTCACTCACATACGTCAGGGAAATCCTCAGAAGGGATACTTTTCAACTGTTATCAACCAAACGAAAAAAGTCGTTTCACATGTAGAAATATGTATAAAGAAAATAGATTAGGCCATGTTTTGCCAATTCTATGCAAAAGTGAGACACACATAACCCCCAACTAGTAAAAAAACAAGTAGGTTTATGTAATTAGCAGACTTATAAATCTCATAAATGGTGACAGAAGACGATAGACGGATAGTACCAGTTGACAATTTGATGTCAAGAAGGATAAAAGTAACTCTGAATATTTTCATTTTTAGTTTTATTTGCAAATGTTTTCAAGTTATTGCCAGAAGATGTAAGTGTTGACTTGCGAATATTTGCAAATAAATAAATAACTGAATGAATATATTCAGAGTTACTTTTTCTCCCTTTTTTAAGGCAGCGGAACAGTTTCACATTAATGAGTTCACAGCCCTTTAAGTGTTGGAGAAATCCTATCCAGATGATATATTTTCCGAACCAGAACTTTTTTCTTTAGCAATTGATAAAAAAAAATTGAATAGTATAAATTTTCACTTAAAAAAATACAAAAAAACACTAAAAATCACAAAATTCTCACACAAATGTAATCTTCTTTTTTTTTTTTTTTTCACAACAAATAGCTTGTTATATTGTCCTATGTGGCAACATTCGATTCGTGTTTTGTATGCTCTATGTTTCCAATAGAAAAAAAATAATAGCCATTTTCCCTTCATGAAATCGTATAAATTCAGCCATTTTCCCCAAATCAGTGAAACATGGCTATATTTTGATTGAAAATTCCATATTCATTAAGCTATATCTCGATAACGTCTGGAAACATATAGATTACAAAACACGAATCAAATGCCATGGATGTCTTCTTCAATTTCCATATAATAGACCAGATGTACCTCACCTAGAACAATAGTTGATTCGATTTGTATGACAAAAATACCATTGGATTCAGAAAGCCTTCAAAAATGGATGTAAAGAAATATTGGCGACTATTTTATGTTTTTTAACAAAACAAACACCCATGACATTAACGTCTTACATATAATATTGATGTAAGTCTATCAAACATGGAATATCCTAACCTGTCGTCATAATTTAGATGTTGTCAGTATTATGCATCAAAGTGAAATCAATGATTTATTATATAAATCGCATCGTCTTGCCATCTGAATACAGTATATTTTGGTTTGTTGACATCCGGAAGCAGATACTTCTCAGGATGGAACGAGATTTCGATTACTGGGAAGGGATGTACTAAAATGCAGACCGAGATTATTTCACAAGATATGTTAGTAAAAGTGCCATAAAATATTCATTACAGAAAATAAAATCAGCTGTAGCCCAGGACATTTATTTTTTTCAAATATATTAAACACAGTCCTTTTTATACTAAATACTCCAAAACAAAAATGAAAAAAATTCAATTAATCTAAACACATAAGTTTAATCTATGTATAATCTTTTCAAAATTTGGATGGCCAAGGTGCTTTTGAGTTGATAACTTGTTTTGGATTTTTTTATATATATTATTACAGTAGAACTCAAACTAATAAAAAAATAAACAACACAGTTGTATCTCCATTATGATTAAAGTGAATCATGATCATTTTCTCAAATTTTAGACAATTCCTTTATAAACTTGTAGATACAAAAGCGATATTTTTTGGCAAAATGGAGTCAACACTATATTTAGTGGTGCCTAATGCCTATACATTATTAATTGATGTTGCTATTTCATTAAGTGTATTTAAATTCCAGAGGAATTTAAAGTAATTTATGCCTCATGTTGTTATCAATAGGTGGCACTATGTTTCCCATTTCCTGTCCTCTTAATTTTTGGATCCCTATCGTGTGAGACGTATACATTTTTCCAGCAGATTTTCTTTTTCTTTCCCTCCCTAGCTCACATTTTTCTTTAGCCACCTATGATTTTATTTTATTTTGTTTTCCTTAAGCGTATTAGGCGCCACTCAGAATATATTAAGTTCATAAGTTCCCTCATCTCTGTTCATGGTTGAGGATTAATTTTGTATCCAGATTGCCGCTTTCATTTGCCTTGCTATCTTGTCAGATTCTTTAATTGTGACATTTTATTATAATAATATTTGTAATTTTAGTCTAAAGATGGCGAAGTGCATTTACCTGATTTCTGTGATGGCGAATGGTTTGATTACCTTCACAAAATGGAAAAACCAGGCACATATGGAGACCACGTAGTACTTCTTTCAGTTGCAGCGTTACTTAAAGAGAACATACATGTTTACACCAGTTCTGAGCAGGGTGGGGCCAGCAATAATTTAAAAGAGATCTTTGGTGGACGTGACGCTGACACAAGATCACCCCTGTTACTTGGCCATATCCATGAACAACATTATGTATCATTGGTGAAGAATAGTAAGTGTTAAAAAAACGCTGAATTTTTTTTAATGGATTTAAGGGTGTATGTATTTAAATTTAAGGGTAGAAGGCTGTATATGTATCATAGGCGGATCCAGGGGGGGGGGCACAGGGAGCACGTGCCCCCCCCTATTGCTCCCACAGTAATGCTAAGTTGATAGTTAAAATAACGTAATAAACATGGTAAACAGTGTTATTTCATATAATATTTTACCAAAATTAGTATTCAACATCACAGCCCCTTATAAAAAATTGCGGTATGTCTTCATATAAATCTCATATAATTTACTTCAGCTTTTATAGCTTATATTATAAGCTAAAAGAGTTTGGTGCTATTTGAACATATTCAATAACATTTTTCATACCATTTTTTAGCCAAAGGCATGACCAGTGAATATGATGACATAGGTTCTTTTTATGAACCATCAGACCCACCAGTTATAGGTCCACCCAAGATAGAATCAGAAACATCAGATGACACTGTTTTAACACTGCCAGATGCTCCTAGTGGGTCAACAGTAGATACCTCTAGGCAAACTGAAAATGGAATTTTTGTTCCTATTGCATGCCCTCTGGGTGTCTTAAAAGACCACAAAGAACAGTATGGAAATTTTTGTGAGGAAATGAAAATTTTGCTTGGGAAATATCAAATCAACTTCAAACAGAAAAAAGCAGTCACTTTGTCACAATTGAAGAGTGAACTGAAAGTTCAAATAAAAAATTCCAAATGTGTCTTGTATCCATTGTGCAATGCCACCCTGACAGAAGAATATAGACAAATTTTGGAACCCTTTTGGGAGAATGAGAATATGATATTCATTGAATTTTGTGAAAACGAAAACCGTACATTTTATGAAGACAAAAAAATTCTTTGTAATTCTTGGAGTGAAATTGTAAGAGACAAAGATTATGAGGAAGTATTGATCAACACAATAGTTGAGAAAATTGGCAAACCAGAACTTCTTACGGACAGAAATGAAACAGTTCAACCTGTAGTTATGCGTCATCAAAACGAGTCACCCAAAAATCACAAAAAAATTGTCAGGATAGAACTACCTCCAAAAGGTATGTATACAACTATCAATTCAGTGTTAATAGCACAAAAGATTTCAATAATTTTATCTTCAGCATTGCTGTGTCTCTACCATCAATCTACAGTATCTATCTGTCAATCTACTCACCTGTTTGGCTATCCTGCATCCATCCCCTCATCTCTCTATCTCTCAATTTGACCCCCCCCCCTCCTCCACACACCCCTCTTTGTCTTTCATTGCTGCAACTTGATTTATTTCCAATTAAATGTTGAGGACAGATGGGCCCTTGGATAAATTGATGAAAGTCTTGTCTGCACAATTGATTTTGCTAGTGAATTTCTTAGACTTTCTTAAAAGCCCAATTCATAATCCTTTGGACAACTTGTATGTCTCTGATGTTAATACAAACTCCAAAAAAAATCAACTTTTCCTGTACTACTCACCATGCATTAACATTGCATATATTGCTGATGGAATAGGAAATAAGAATGAGGCTTTATTAATTAGCGCTCATAAAATCAATATTGTAACCAGGCCTTTACTTTTGAGGCTTGATTGTGAGTCTGTAGTTCTTCTATCATCAGTTTATGATCACCTATGCTACTCATGAATATCCAAGCATTTATAAGTTATCAAAAGGTGTGCTCAGTTGATTATTTCTTTAGTTTTAACATTTCATTTCCCCCTTACAAACTATTTTTCTTTCGCACAACTATGTTCCAGACCTGACTAAACCAAATGAAGTTGGAAAAAAGAAAAGGGGCAGTAGTATAAGACTATCGGACTCAAGTGGTAAGAATGGATGAATGTGATAAAGAAAATGGTAATTCTAATAACATGGAGAATTACAACACAAATCAAATTATCAAGTAAAAGGCCTGTAATAAAAAATTGTTTCATATTAAATAAATTAATAAATAAATTATACTTTAAAGTCAATTAATACATTTGAAATTTGTTAGTCGCAGCTGTGCAGTGCCCAATTTTTGCTTTTTGACCAATTACATATTTATTAATAACATTAATTAATAATTAACAATATGGATGGGTTATGAACAAAAGTAGATGTATCCTGTCAGAAAGTTTTTATCTTATTTCTAATGGCATATTTCCGATTTTCAAAAGTTCCTGAGTCCATCCCCTCCAGCAAAGAGGGGTCTGAGGAGTATTCTTATGCAAAGCCAGCAGTTGAAAGAACTAGCCACATCCCAATCATGGAATTAGTTCCATTACCAGATAGACAACAAAGCAACACAATCATGAGAGTGAGTAAATTTCAAAATATATCTTTTAGGTCATACCAACTTGATTAGTTGGTCCATGGATATGGCCAAGCAATTTTTTCTATATTAAGGCAACGTGAGGGTCTAATTGCTTTTTTTGATATGCACTAACATATATGTCCCAAATAATCATTTTCTATAAAAGATAATGCTATAAAGTATATATTTTTAGCTTTAGGACATCTTAAGCCACAGTTTGATGTCACTCAAATTTATTTGAATTTTTTTAAAATACGAAATCAAGCAAACACTTTGGAGGCTGATAAACATATATTTTCAGGTTGAAAAAGAGAAATAGATCAGAGACTAGATAGAATATAATAGCAATATTTGAGGTATAATTATGTACTTCTGCTTGTTGAAACAAAATCCCACATGACCACTATGTATTTTGATTTTCTTTAGACACAGGATAAGACAAAAAAATATATCAGTAGAAAGACAATAGAAGATGATTTGCAGTATCTGTCTTCGGGAAGCGGACCAATATATCACCGGAAAAGACAAGAAATTTCTATTAACACCAGATTTCTAAGCGGTATTATGAGAGAACTTTTTTTTGTTATGTGGTTTTGTTATCATGCAATTTTGAATAATTAATTTGGCCAACAATTTTAAATGGTTGGCCCAGGAATATAATTATTTTTTAGGGATTCATGAATGTTTTAAAATCTTTATCGATTTATTCTCAGATAACACATTAGTAGATCAAACACATTCTGAGGATATTATAACAGAGCTGATAAAGGGAGTAGAC
>JAVSBT010311409.1:0-11800 GCA_033118115.1 Pharyngocirrus eroticus | reverse complement strand
TTGGCAAGGTATTTCATAATTTTTATAATACATGTAGAAAATGTATGCAATATTTTGAAAACCGATATGTTTAAGATAAAATCTGAAATCTACTGTTTTGGGAAATCGACTCATATAACGCCACACAGAATATATGATTCTATGGAAATACAGGGTGTCTTAAAGATATGTCCAAATCCCTGGCCTTGCCCCATGCCTGTCCTTAGGAAAGATACTTAGTCACAAATTCCCTTCTTCACCCAGGTAACGATAAATGGGTACAAGGACATTTCTGGGAAAGTAGCCTGCGATAGACTAGCATCTTGTCCAGGGGGATTGAAAGCTCTCAGTCGCTTGTGCTACAGAAACCGGGGATAAGCATCAGCCTGATGGGCCTTAATGGATACAGCATGACTTGTGTGATCCCCCATTTAATGGGAATAACTTTTAGATATTGTTATGATTTTCATATTTACAAAGATAGATGGATTTATAGTACTGCGCTACTCATTTTCATCCTTAATTGTGAACAATTATCATTAATGTTTGTTTTCTTCTATCATATTATTGTGGCTGTAAGTGGGGGAAAGAATTGAAGACCCAACACCAGGTTTGTCAATGTTATGCTTGTTGTTTTTCTGGAATTGATTATGATATATTGTATTATACTTTATCATATTTGCAAATGTTATTTTATACCTGTATTTAATACAATCATTTAAACATTGTCCCCTAAAATACAGCCAACATGCCAACCTTTTATCCTTAAAGTACCTGCACCTTTTAGACAATTTTGCTTTAAGATTTCTGGTATAAAGTATAGAGTAGCAGTATACCAATTCTGCTCCTTTGCTGCGAGTACTTTAAGGATAGGTTGTGGTTTGGTTATCCTACCTAGATTCACACTCTTCTACTATTTTCATTATTACATTTAAAAGTATAAATGTTTAACTTCGTCAAGTTTTAAAAAAAGGTTTGAGAGAAATCAGCTTGTAACTCAGCAGGCTCTGAAACCAAATTATCTACTTTTATAGGATAAAAAGATGTGGGAGAGTTCGCATAGAGATATAGTGAAAACCCATGATCTTTCCTTAATTTGATACAAACTTTTTATAAATGAAATGATTTTAGAATTTCTCACTTTCAGATTCAGGGGGATTGAGCACTGGAATGATAATGTTAATAGTGTCTGCGGTAATATTGGTTTTAGTAGCTGTGATCTGTATATTTGTATGTAAGTTGCGCTTTTTTTTGCTTTTATTGAAAGGAGGGGGCCCGCATATTTATGCCTTCAGTATAAATACTCCTCCTTCTAATAGGATAATAGAGTTGAATTGAATCTTCCATCTAAATAATCTTTTAAAAAATTCAAACGAAGGCTATATAAGGACATCACTTTTCAAATCGACTTGAATCGATTTAAACCCTTTTTTTCTCAAATAAAAAGTGTGTTAAGAAGCAAATTCAAACCAAATAAATAAGTTATTTCAACCAAGAGTGGTTTTTAAAAAAGTGGTTAAAATCATTCAAATTGATTTATAAAGGTGTGAGTCTAACCAGAGATTTTTGAAAGATGGTTTTGCAATAGAAGATGAATTGGGAGAAAGTGTTTACTATCAGTGATAATGCTACACGATCATTAGTGGAGAAATCAAGAAATACAACAATTATGATAAAATTTGATGTATGCGTATTAGATAATCACGCCTCATAATTATATATATCTATTATGTTTTAGGGTATAAACTTCGCTGTTGCCACTGTTGCAGTTGTTCTAAAAAAGGTAATTATCTTTCAACATATTCAAAGTGTTCTTATATTTGACAAAACACTATTAGTGAGGCCATTCAAAATTGATTAGATATTTGTGATTGATATTTCTTCTCAAATCTTATATAATATTCGTTTTCTTAGACAATTTGACAGTTACATGTATACATTTAAAGAACATACTTCTTGTAACAAATGGAATAACAAAATTGAATTATATTTGCAGGTACAAAAGTTACAAGTAAGTGTCTCTTGAAATATTAAAAAGTATTTAAGAATCTTATATATGTAGTCCCATTAATGATGAAATTTGTAAACATAGATTTAAAAGAAATAGTGGAAGATGTTTCTTACAGTTACAACCCAATATGGGAAATATGTGATACGTTCAAAATGTGCTATTAAAAAGGGTAAAATAGCTGCAACGCGACCTCACAAGTCACATCCCAATTATGAAAAGTTCTCATCAGAATGGATCTCTTTATTAAAGGGAATTGAAAATGATACTTTTGCCTAGCTTGCCTTTACTCATCAAAAGGGAACCGATATTTTAGGCCTGTCCCCTCATTCTCTGATTGGCTTTGGAAGTGAACATTAAAACCTGTTTACATTGTGTCGCATAAAAGTGACTTTTTAGTTGCACGTCTTTAAAGCACTAAGATTAGTTGGTGCTACACTATATAAAGAATTGTAAGCTGTTGCAATATCTATATCTTTCCAGGTGTAACAATGGAAGTAGAAGACGAAGAGTAACAAGAGTTGGAAGCTATGTGAACGATTTTCAAAATCGCCATTTTATCACTATAATTAATCTTAATCCAGTTTTTTCAAATAAGAGGGAGTCAATATCAGATTGCGATTTATATTATAGGCTTTTTAAAGTTGTAAGTTGATGGAAGGTCAAAATTCAGATTATTTTTGTACTTTATTGTCAATATTAAAGGTGATTCTACAAAATCAAAATATAGTTTTCTTTTGAATTGAGAAGAATTACTAAAATGATCTATTGTATCTGGTTATACTTTTTTCTTAGTACTAAAATATAGTAAAAAATTTCTTTATAGATTGATTTTACCTAATTTAACACATAGATATACACGTATATGTAATTATAACAACTAGCCCTAGAAGTTATGTGTTTATCATGCAATTAATTTTGTCATCTGCGTTACAATATGATAAATGTAGTCAATCAAATTAAATTACAATAAATGTAATTTGTAAGTTACAGCAAAAGTTGCAAAAATTGACACTTAATTGACTAACTTCCTCAGCAAGGCCAATTTCTTCCATGAATCTTCAACAGCATTTTTAACTCTACTTTATAAACAAGTGTTTTCTTAGAAATAGACTATTTTGATATCAAAATCCAAAACTATTGTGGGTAGGCATAAGTATTCTGATTCAAAGGTATTCTTTTCTTTGATTTTCGATGGTATAACTGAAAAAAAATCTATACCAATGCCAAAGTAAAATAGTAATACATTATGATTATGACTGGTTTTCTTTAGTTGTACTTGCATCTTATCACAAATATTTTGGATAATGGTGAATCATTGGCAATTATTATTTTATCATTGCTGAATGTAATTACATTTGGATTAACAATTGCCTCCCCAATCTCAATGAATGAGATGAATTTCCCCTCAGGTGACAGGTGATGGATGCAATTATTACAACTGTCACATACAAAGACATGACCCCATGGGTCCACACAGATGCCCTGTGGCTCATTCAACTCCCCTTCTCCTGTACCTTTCTTTCCATACTTCCACATTAATTTTCCATCACTGTTGTATTTGGACACGGTATGGGAGCCTTCATCGGAGATAATTAATTCATTGCTGAGGGTCGCACAGAGATACTTGGGCCTATTCAAACCAGTAGTGATAAAGGGATAGGCTTCGGTCTGTCCTAAAGAGCTTTTATAGACAATATGTGTTGTGTTTGATCCAATGTAGATGTCTTTGTTTGTATGGTCCACTGCCAGGCCTTGCTTCCCCATGTAAGCTCTATATTCCCGTACTGGCAGACTAATTTTTCTTTGAAATTCTCCCTTTCTGTCCACAACAAAAATTCCTCTACGGTATTGATCACTACTTATAAATAGCTGTTTGTTGACTACTTCAATATCAAATGCATTCCCTGATCTTTGACAGTTAACCTGACCCCTTTTCTGTCCATTAATTCCGTAGACTTCTATATTCTTATAACCCACAGCTAAAATGTTGTCCCCATCAACAGCTAGGCCACTCCTATACTGTGTGTCCCATTTTAATTCCAATTCACAGCTTGTTAGTTGCTTTTGTTTTTCTGGTGGTTTTGAAATATGAAGATATCTTATCTCAGTTTCCAATTCCAGAATTTGTTCTAGATTTCTTTCAGCTTCTTTGAAAATGTTCTTTTTCACTTTGGAATTTTCAATCGTAATTTGAACATCAGTGTTATTTTGCAGACATTTGTTGAGAGATCCCATAAATGGTTTTTTTCTTTTTAGGAAATCTGAGCCGGAAGCAAATTTCAGAAAAACTTCCATGTAATCATTGGCTCCCAGCAATTGTTGATATATGTTGTTCTTTTCTTTTGTAATATTTCCAATTTCATTTTTCCGAATCTGGAACAAGTTTTCTATAGTTTGGACATTTTCGTTCACAATTTTGTCAACAATTTGTTTGACACCTTCACCTTGCTTTTTGCATTTGGCTATCTGTTGTTTGCTATCATCTTCTATGTCATCTAATAATTTTTTGAGTTTGTCAACAACATATTCACAATTTGTCTTCAGTTGGAGGACATCTGTGGCTTTGGTTTTCAACTCTCTTTTCAGTCGCTGGCCAGCCTGCTGGATTGGAATAACTTTGTGTTGCTTATGTTCTGTAATACAGCATACCTGGCACACAGGAATCTGGCATTCTTCACAGTAGAACTTAATCACTTCTGTAGGAAAAGCGATGTTGTGGACCGGACAGACTGCATCCTTTGATGTCAGGATTTGGGACAAGTACTGTTCTGTTTGGACTTCATCGTTTGTTATGACTTTGTGGTCAGGGAAAGCTTGGTGTCGCTTGGTGTCAACTAAACATAGATAGTTTTTGCAAGTAACACAGAAATGTGTACTTGTATTAACTTCATCTGAAAACTCACATAATTTGCATGCAGGAGATGTGTTCGAACATATCTCAGCAATTTCCTTCATTTTGTATTGCAATAGTTCTTCAGAGAATCCCTCAACACCTTTTTTTGGAACCAGTGTCGTTGCCCTGCATTTGGCACAGCTGATATGAGCCCCAGGTCTGGCATTTCTAACACATACTTTGTGACACACATGAAAACAATTGAGTTGAATGTACGGAGATGACCTTTTACCTTTACATATTACACAGGTAATGACATCTCGAATGTCCACAGTACTGCTATGAGTTGAAGAGAAAGCTGTGGCCATATTTACTGGCTTTACAATACTGAAAATGAAAAACATGAAAATCTTAAATGCTGTACAGTTCATTCAAAACTGATACATATGCTGCGCCCTTGATATGCATTCAACCTTGAACAAACAAAGTATAGTGAGTGTACAGCAAGAATGTACATTAGCTAGTGTACATGTACATTTATGGATCGTATAATACTATAATTATATAGACATAGATTTGGTCATTGAAGAATCATAGATGCCTCGTTGAAGTCACCCCCTCACTGCAACACTTCACAATATACCGAAATATTGCATTATCATACATCGTTGTTAATGTTAGTGTGTATAAATGATAACATCAGTTAAAACTGTTTTATTTTTCTCTAAAAAGGTTCAAAACTAAAGTAAGGAAACTTCAAAGTGAACGTAGCATCATTGGTATTATGCTTTTCGAAAATAGACTTTGATCCATGCTTGGATCCTTAGAATTCTGTTGTCCAAAAAGGGCAAAACCGGCAGGGGTAACTTTTATCCCTGTCCCTTTTATCAAAATCACAGTAAGAGTAACCAACAAACTTACCTAATTCTCACCACAGTTTGCACAGTACTTCCTTGTTCAACAGTACTGATGTGGGTTAGATGACACTGTAACTGAAAACCTTCTTTCCTTAATGATGATAACTGTATAGATATTTCCGTTCGAATATGGTGTCACTGTCAACCAATCACTCAATTCGGATGTGATCAGAAACGATGAAACCTTGATGTTCGACCTCACCTGTTTCTAAGTTGAGTCATAGCTCTACCTGGTGGTGTCTAAAAAGGGCAATAAAACATCAATGCCCTAATCTTGGAAGTATAGTATTTGAGCGATGCAGTGGTCCACTAGATGGCGATGCTGTATGGTGAAAAACTTTTTTGTTGTATTTTTTTCATGATACAAATACTGATACTATTCTCGAGCGGTCCAAAGAGGACACGCCGAACAGTTGATAAAGCAGAATGTTTCAACAGTATTTTACAACTGTCCAGTCATTTCAGAGTAATATTTCCAACAGATTATCTTTCATATATTACAAGAGCTTATAAAAGTTTGAAAACAAATGTAAAACATATTGCTGATGATGGTTGTAGGTGCATGAATGTAATATTGCTGATGATTCTACTGATTCGATGTCTACCTTGAATTTCGCGATTGTACTTTACTGAGCAAAGATATAAACGCATCACTTAGATTTTATTTCGAAAGTTTTATTCAGAATGGCTCCATATTTCATATTTTAGACATTTAGAGACAGTTCTTTCTACTTGAGGCAGAAATATAAAGTTTTTGTCCTGAGATTCTAGGAATACTTAGATATGATATATCTGCCCATCTTTTAGATGGATATTCCTATAGAAGGGATACAGAGTAAAACCCCTAATAGGACATTTCTGTGGTCAGGGACAACAAGTTATTGATGACGTGCAAGGTACAGAGGTTAGAAAAGGGGGTGGTCCAGCCGATCGGCCAGGAGTTGCTAAAAGTGTATGCTTTCCTATGCTAATTGGCAATATTTTGGCACTCTAGAAAAGAGATCCAACCACCAATAAGTCACCACTCCGCCTCTTTCATTACACTGCCCATTCCAAAGGTTACAATCTTTTTTTGTTGCTATTTCAACTATTATGCATGATGTCTGCAACAGCTTTGATTGATATCTCAACTTTCAACCATGAATCTTGACAGAATTCTGTATTAAATGCTAAAACAGCTTTTGTCATGACTTAACATTTTGGACAACTACCCTATCTTTAAAGCTCTGCATCTCGCACTCAAGCAATATCTTGCAGCATTTTAGGGTGAAATTTTGTGTCACTGACCCAGGGAACATCTGGATAGGCTTAGATAAATCATAACCCAGCTTTTTTAAAAGCAGATGTTGATATATTGCAAAAAATAAAAAGTGATGCATTTATATTTTTGTTCAGTATAACATGTAACATCTTCATACTGTCAAAAGTATGTAAACAAATATAACCAAAGGATAATTGTAATATCGCAACTCCAGTCAACAGACAAGTAGGGCAACTATTTTCAAAATTTATTTCAGTTGAGCACACACATACACTACTTACAACTTTAAGTGGATAATCTAGAATTTTGCTAATAAAATGTTCAAAAACAGGGCAATTAATTATAAATTTCACACAAAACTTTGTTTAGCGCCTGTAAAATTGTAACTGGTTTGGTATCAAAATGGAGGTTTTATTTTTAGAAATCCCAGCCTTGTTGTACTACATATTATGGCTGTGTCCTGGTATGCAATAAATGGGTCTTCAAATAAGATTTATTTTGGCAAATATGAAAACTGGTTCTCTATTTTGGAAAAACAGACGTTTGAGGTTTTCAGCTATTAGACATCCATTTTTGTATGGGTTTGTTTTTCATACTAGGATATTTCATTTTTAGTTGTACTTGCACCTGATCACATAGATTTTAGGTGATGGCGTGTAGGAATTGGAAACGATGATAGTCTGATTGTTGAATGTTATTGCCTGTGGGTTCATGATATTTTCATCAGTTACTAAAAACAATAAGAAATTTCCCTCTGGTGACAGGTGATGGATGCGATGATTGTTGTAGTCACAAACAAATACATAACCCAAATGGTCCACGCAGACACCTTGTGGTTTATGAAGCTCTCCTTCTCTTGTTCCCTTCCTCCCATACGTCCACATCAATTTTCCATTACTGTTAAATTTGGAAACTGTATGAGAGCCAGCATTGGAGATAATCAATTCGTTGTTGTGGGTCATACAGAGATAGTGAGGCTCATTCAATCCATGGGTGATAAAGGGGTCAGCCCGGGTCTGTCCTATAAGGCATTTAAAGACAGTATTTTCTCTCGTAGATCCAATGTAAATATTTGTACTGCTGTGGTCCACCGCAAGGCCTTGTACCATAAACCCATATCTCTGTACAGGAAAGCTAATTTTCCTTTCAAGCTTCCCCTTTCTGTCTATTACTAGAATTTCTCTTTTGTCTTTATCACTTATGAATAGTTGATTTTTGACTACTTCTACATCCCATCCCGTCTCCAATCTGTGACAATAAATCTGGTCTTTACTCTGTCCATCAATTCCAAAGACATCTATATTCCATCTACCCACAGCTATTATGTCATTCCCATCAAAAGCCAAGCCACTCTTCCACTCTGTCTCCCATTTTGACACCAGTTTACAGCTTTTCAGTTGTTGTTGTGGCGGTGGTAGTGTGGGCGTTGGTGGTGGTGGTGTTGATAATACTGTTGTCCATTTTGATTCTGAATTATAGGTTTTCATGTGATGTTGTCGTGGTGGTGGTGTAGGTGGTTCGGGTGTTACTGTCGTCCATTTTGATTTCACATTATGGATTTGCAGATGTTGTTGTTGTTGCTGTGGTGTTGAAATTTGGTAAGTTTCATTTACAATCTTCACTTTCAGCATTGCCTCCAGACTTCTCTCAATTTCTTTGACATCTGTCCTTCTTACTTTGGGTTTTCTGTTTGTTATTTGTGTATTTGTTTTTTGCCACATGCAATTGTTTAGATTATCAACGAATTTTGTATGTTGTTTTATGAAGTCTGACTCTGAGCCAAATTTTATAAAAACTTCCATGTAATCAATGCTTCCTTGGGATCGCTGATTTTGGTCATTCTTTTCTTTTTTGATTTTTTCAATTTCATTTTTCTGAATTTCGGCTAAGTTTTCAATGTTTTGGACGTTTTTGTTGACAATTTTGTCAACCATTTGTTGTACATCTTCCCCCCATTTCTTGCAATTGGCAATCTGTTGTTTGCTGTGAATTTCTATATCATTCACCAGTTGTCCAAGTTTGTAAACAACAATCTCACAGTTTTTTTTCATGGGAGTGATGTCCTTGACTTTAGTCTTGAACTCTTCTTTAAGTCTGTGACTGGCTTCTTGGATTGAAATAATTTTGTGTGGTTTATGATCTGTAATACAACATACCTGACAAGCAGGAATCTTGCATTTTGCACAGTAGAATTTGATAATTTCTGTAGCAGAATCAGTGGAATGAATGGAACGGACTGCATCCTTTGATATCAAGATTTGGGACAGGTACCGGTCTATTTGGATTTCATCGTTTGTTATGACTTTGTGGTCAGGGAAAGCTTTGTGTCGCTTGGTGTCGGTTGGACAGAGGTGATATTTACAAGTCACACAGAAATGTGTACTTGCATTTACTTCATCTGTATACTCACACAGTTTGCATGGAGGAGATGTGTTTGAATATATCTCAGCAATTTCCCTCATTTTATATTGCAATAGTTCATCAGATAACCCATCTTCTGGGACCAGGGTCTTGGCATTGCATTTAGCACAGCTGATTTGAGATCCAGGTCTGGCTTTTCTGATACACACTTTGTGACACAGATGGAAACAGTCGAGTTGAATGAAAGGGGATGACCTTTCACCTTTACAAATCATCTCTGATGTCAATAGCATAGCCCTGAGTGGATAACAAAGATGTTGCCATTTTTTCCCTCACCAGTGTTACTGAAATAAAAAAGGTCATAATTAATATTAAGTAATGTTTAGAAAATGAAAGGAGATTCAAAACTCTGCACAAAAATGCAACAAATGATTCATATTTTGAATTAAGGTTGTGTTATCGTTTTTGAAGTAGAATCTAATGATAAGATAGAGAGAACAAGGTCCACTATTCAAAATTGCCTCTCTTTTAAAAACCTATTTACAAATTCAATTTTTCGAAAAAAATCATAAATCACATCGATTTTACTCTAGTTTTAGATATTTCATTTATAAAGGTTCAAATAGATATTGGAGGACTGAAGGTAAAATAATATAAACTATTACATGTATTTGATCACAGTTTAGAGTCCAAAGTCACAGGTCTCCGCCCTATGTGTCTTAGTATGTCCTTGGTTAAGCCAAACATGAACCGTAATCACTCACATTTCCATGGCTCCTCAATCTTTTATTTTTTCAATTTTAAAAGTCTAAGAATAACCCTGCAACTGGATCTTACCTGAAATTCTACGATTTTCCTTGAACAACTGATGTTGAGATGACAAAATAGAATGCCCTCTGTCGACTGTCAGTGTTCAAAGGTGTCTGAGATAAGAACATCAGTTTATGGTTACAGTAGTCAAAGCAATGATTGAAAATGATAAGAAAAACAAAGAAACAAAATCAAGGACATGACAATTTTTATTACAATTTGTCAAAGTCAGGGCTCTTCCTAGTGGTAAACAGAAACAAGGCATTTATTTGTCTATAACCTCAGACTACTATAATTTCATTACTTGATCAAAGCTTTGGGTCCACCAGAGAGCAATGCTATCTATTCAAAAACAGTTATGACATTTGCAAATAATTCATTTTATTATCCTTAAAATCAATCAAAAACATTGTCACATAAGGACCAAAATGTTGTTTCTTTATCATAAGATTATAGCATTAAATGATGTTCATGATATTGAGTCATTTAATTTATTCAATATGTTTACATAAAACAAAATTAAATGGTTTTTTTATATATCAATAGTTTTCTGTGTCTATACTTAGTTAAGATAGTAATATGAATCTATAGCTAGTAATATCAGAGAAATGTACACTTTGCCAGTTATTATAGATACAGAATGTTTGGTGGTCATGTACTACAAATGATTTCCAGTTCAACGGTTGTACAGAATACATAGTACCTATACACGGGATGGTAGTAAAAAATAAGAATCCTAAAATTTTACAATATTCCATTAAGACACCAATCATAAGTTATAAGAATAATTTTTTTCAAGTTGAAGGGTAAATAGGGTATTCATCAAATTGACCACAAGAGAAGACGCATTCCAATTAACTGGTATTTTTTTTTCCACTGTTAACATCTTTATTAGACCAAGTAGAACATCTTTGTTGTTATAAATATAACCTACATAGGTACATGTATTTTGAAAAATTATTTCAAAATCAGTGCTTTCAATAAAAAAAAGCCAATGATATAGGTAAGTTATAAAGAACCTATATTGATACATGTTATAATGCACCCGACACACTTCTTGTATAACTAAAATATCTAGATACAGCAATGGCAGTGTAGGGGATGGCAATTCAATACCCACGCCTCTTGGAACGCCTGCATTATGAAACTATTTTCCAAAATGTTTCAATTCAAACATAAAAAGCCAATAATATTATAAGTTTACTAAACTTATGGCAATGTATGCCTTTGATTGTATACTTATAACGAAAAGCATTTTGTTTTATTTTACACCAAAACTCTCAATTCAGCCTCAAGTTATGATTGTTTCTTCAGCCCCTTTTATTTGTCCGGGTCTTAATATTACATAATACAGTGATAGATACAATATTCAAATTCAAGCAATAATACAAGCATTTGTGAACACAATTATAATCAATAGATAGAAACGTTTTAAATAAACGATTTCAGGATGGACTGATTCTAAATCTATGAATTTCTGGATTGTAATCTCAATTAACCCATGTTTTATTTAGCTGTAATTGCATCTTACCACAAAGATTTTTAATGATGCTGAGTCAGAATTGATGCCGACGATTTTGTTATTGTTTGATTTAATTGTCCATGGATACCTAATCTTTTCTCCAGTG
>JAVSBT010311298.1:0-11800 GCA_033118115.1 Pharyngocirrus eroticus | reverse complement strand
AACTGTATAGTAACTGAAAAGACAACTAAAATAACCATTTATTCCTTTCTTTGGACAAATCTTGCTATGCAGTTTTCAGTAAGTTATTCAAGGCCAAAGACACATTTAATAAGCCTAATTTAAAATTTTAAAAAAATACTTTGAAAAGAAAAATGTCTTTTCAGTTACTTTGTCACTTTTTTTGAGAATGGCCCATGTACTAATTTCCTACTAACTATGAAATTGGATTGATTGTACAAGACTTTCACAGATGGTTACAATTGTGGAAAATTAAGCTAAATCAATATATCATTGCGCTCCCACTTTGATTGTCCACACAGACGGATATTAAGTGTCTGTCATACCTTTTACTATATTCTCTTTGGTGAATAGGTAAAAATGATACTATTTACCCTCAGTAGATGTCACTGTGTATTCATCTCATGAATAAAGGGTCATGTGAAAGTAGCCAAGCATGGAGGCATACTTTTTTGTATGTACAGAAGTGCTAAGGACACCACATATTTGATAGAAAAATTATATTAAAACTTTTTTGTATTCTTTGGTGCAACAGTTATTAATTTGAATTCATCTTTATATATTTCTGGAGTGATTAAAGATCATTTCTTTATCAAGAATCTTTATTCAAAACATCATGGAAGCAAATTTTGTCTTCATCATACCCTGGAGATTTTAGAAGAAGCCATTTAGAACTGCGCAGTAAGTATGCATTTACTTCCTAACCTATATAGCTACATACAACGTACATGTATATCGTAACAACAGTGGATCACAATGCAATATTGATTTGTTTATTATGTTTGATATACTACTATTGTGGATATAAACAGTTCATACACCTGGTGTAATCACAGAGAAAAAAAATATGGGGTAGCCAAAATTCATAATTATGTATTTTTTCAAAGGTGTGTTATTCGCTAGTCATAACTGGCCTCTTAGGATAAGAGTGTCAGTTTCAATTTAGCAAGGAATTTGAGTATCTCCGCAACAAAAGCTAAGAAAACAGATTATTAACAGCTCTGTTTCAAATAAATTCAAGCCAACTTTTCTTAAGGTTAATGAAGTACTCAACTCTTTACGGTTCTAAATAGCTCCTTCTTTGAGTTTCTCCAATATGAGGTACATTGTTTGTATAAATCTTTGTTTACATTGTCAATTCTGAAAGTGTCTTTTAACTTTAGATTTGTAAAGCACTTTATAAGTCTACAGTGAAAACACGCTTGCGATTTCAAAGTTTTTTCTTTTGATGTCCATTGACAAATCTTAGAGTAGCTTTGTTGTCCTTTGCCATCTTTTTTAGTTTAAGCTTCCTTGAATTGAGATATTGGAATTCTTGGCACTAAATTCTTATTCTAAAAACTTAAATTGTTCTCTGATTAGGGGTAGATGAAAAGAACAATAAAAGACGTGTATTTGAAAGTCCATATATCAATTTCAGTATGTTGAATACTATTGTGAAGATATTTGTGTGATAAATGATAGTGATGTGTGCTGAATTTGAAGAAAGCTTTCTATATTTGCCTCTTCACTAATTGATATCAGATATGGCAGGGACATTTTTCGTACAAAACTTGTCATACTGGGCTATTCATTCTTTACTATAAATACTACTTAAAGTGCCTGAACCTTTTACACCAGTTGCTTTAATAGTTTGTGGGATAAAGTATAGGGTAGTAGTATACCCATTCCTCATATTTGGTTCGAGTGCTTTAAAAAGGCTAATATTATGTATATACAGAAGTGTTCTGAACAGTCAATAACGACCATGTTCCGTTGAGTTTTAAGCAACATAATACAGTTAAAACAGGTTTGTAAATCATGCACATTCAAAATAAGGAAATGAAAGCAGTTTTTGCTTTCTCATACTAAAAGCTTGATGCTTTTATACTCAGCGTTATTGTGCTTGGTTCACAGAGTTTGAATTTAAAAAAAAGGATGTTTACGTGTTGCTATTTTAGTAGGAAAAACTTATCATGGTGCAATGAGTTTTTTTATATAATCTGGGCAACTGCATGCATGACATGTAGTGTACAATATACCTGAAACTGAAAAAAAAATTGTTTACAGCATACTTTACTGATTGAAATGAAATGATCTGAATGAATCCTTGTGAATAAAAAAAGAGTACAATGTAAAATATTGCTATGAAAACGAAGGTAGACATTAGGTAGACAAAAATCAAAAAGACAAGTGTCTGCAATATAGGATATATAACTTTGGGTGTAATGAAAAGATATAGCGTAATATAGCAAACCCAAATACCCTTTTTTAATCCCTTGCAGCATTGTAATTTGTATAGGCCTCTTTACACTTTCAACTAAAATTGTATTTTGAAAATAAGGTTGGAAATTTGTGAACAATGTTTTTGAGTGATAAGTAGCAAAGTAACTAGATTTTAAAATATCCTGATTTACAAAATCTGCATTCCTTTTTATTGAAGAATTCAAGAAAACTAAACTCATGTCAGCATGCTTTAAAAGTGGCTAAAGGTAACAATGTACTGGTAATAAGTTGGCCTTGGTAATTTTTGACTAAAATGGTTTGCTTTTTTGTTGAGTTTTATTTGGATGTTTTCATGTCTGAGTGCAGTTGTAGTAAACTCATAGTCATGTAAATTCAGCTATAGTTTGATATAATAACAATAAAACAGTGTTTTATCATTCAAAACAATGGAACTAAACCATAGTTAACCAAGTTAATAATGTGCTTGTGGTGTTACTAAACAGCTAGAATCTTTGGCAGAATGTGACGTGCCTAGCAGTGCAATCTTTTGGGTTTCAGAATGTTTGGAAAATCCTGGGATACCTTCGATATGCTCTTCCATCCCAAATTTGGTCAGTCCTGATAGTGATTCTCCAACAATAACTGGGGCCATTTTAGTTCGCATACCCCCACCCCCCCCCCCCCCACATCCGTTGGTTTTTCTAGTTCTAATTCTTTATATTTTATCAGTTTCACTGTCTCTTTTTTGGATAAATTCCTGTCTGTGGCTAGTAATTATTTTTAGGATTTTTGCCTGGTAGTACCTAGTGTGTTTATGACTTGGTCTCGTATTGACATGATAAAAACCTCAGTTTCTCCTTTGAAAGGATGAGGATTGGTCTATGACTGGACTTTTGGTAATTTGTACAAGTTGACCATGGAGGGGCATATCTTTTTGCTCTGCTTATTATCATCACCATCATCATCATCATCATCATCATCATCATCATCATCATCATCATCATCATCATCATCATCATCATCATCATGATATTGTAGTAAACTAATTTTAAAAACCATAATTTCCTTCACAGGTTGCCTTTTCTCAAAATGGCCACTGCCTTCACCCAAGACAATGAAAATTTCTGTAGATTGGTGGTCTTGATAAATGAGAAAGGTTTAGATGCACTGAGGGCAGCACTTGAATTCTTCGCTGCACAGAAGTACAAAGTGACAACATTCCAGGATGTTCTTCAAGATTCTACTGTTAAAGGAAAGCTTGCTAAATTAAAGGGACCTGGAAGAGGAAAGCCTATATCCCCTTACCAATGGAACATTTTGTACCCTACAGGTGGTGCATCAGTGACAGTTGGACACTTAGATATCACCCTCTGCTTTTTACTCATCAAAAATATTTCAGGGTTGACACAACCAGTGACATCGTGGGATAACCCTCCATCCCCATCTGATTGTTCATTAGGAGGTGGCCTTGCACAGATCAAATTTCTACGAAACACTCTCTACCATAAAGACAGCCCAAATTTAATACAAATTGAATTTGATGGCTATTACAATGACATTGAAAAGGCACTTCTTGATATTGACCACCATCTTCCTTCATGGGGTATTACAAAGACAGATATTCAGAACTTCCAAACCTTGCCTGTAAGCCCCCAACAACTCCTGGATGTGGAAGATTTGAAAAAAGAATGGTATGATCAAGAAAAGGACATCTTTGCAGAATTAGGACAAATAAGCAAACAAGCAGATATAACAAGCCAGCTGGCTGGGAAAATAGACAAACAGACAGAGGAATCAAAGAAGAGGGCAGAGAAGATAGACAAACAGACAGAAGAAACCAACAAGAGAGCAGAGAAAATAGACAAACAGACAGAAGAAACAAACAAAAGGGCAGAGAAAATAGACAAACAGACAGAAGAGATACATAAATATCTTTTAGCAGACCAAGGTAGAAACCCTACCGTGTTCCCAATCTACACACTTTCATTAAAAGGTAAGAATTTTATGCATTTTTGCTTAATTTGGCATTATCATCTTTGAACCTTCAGAAAATAAAATAATTGATTTACAATGTATAATAGTACAGTACACAATAATCTAATAACTATGACATAAAGTTAAGAAATATATATGTTTTAAAAAAGGTACTGTGATGAAGTTACTTTACTGGTAAATGATTAGTGGTTATATTTCCTTTAACTCTCAGAAAAAATCATTGGGAGACAATGGACAAAAAGAAAATGCTTTCAGTACCTGGTGGATTATTACAAGAGAAACCTGGGGAGGATCCAAAGAATTCCCTGGGAAGAAGACGACACATTTGATCTTCAAGATATGTATGTAAACCTTTCTCAAATTGTTATAGATAAGAGAACAGGTAAACAAGAAATTCATCTATCTCACTACACAGAGATGGTAACTGAAGGAAAATGTATCAAAATAGTCATCCAAGGTCATGCAGGAATGGGGAAAACAACCCTAGTTTCTAAAATTGCAGTTGATTGGGCCAATGGCAATTGGAACATGTTTAAATGGTGGAAATCTCATTTCCCCTTGGTCTTAAAATTACGAGATCTTCAAGGAAAAGAAAGTTTAGCTGAAGCTATCAAAGCTCAACTTTTTAACGGTTTAGATATTTCTCCTCAAGAAATTTTTGAATTTTTGAGAATCTATAGCACACAGATTATCCTTATTTTAGATGGCTTTGATGAGTTATCAGGAAATGGTTCTCCTGAAATTAGAGGGTTGATTAAACGTGAATGGTTTGAAGAAATGAGTGTGATTCTTACCACAAGGCATTGGCGCACCAAAGAAGTGCTAGATTCTTGGGATAAGGTTGTTGAAATCAAAGGATTCAAAAAGATAGATGTTGACCATTATGTCATTAACTTCTTTAAAACATTGCCAGGTGGAACAGCAAAAGGTGAGAAATTAAGGCAGGAAATTGAAAAAGAACAGTACTACCCTCTCTTTGAGACTCCTTTGGTTGTCTTATTCAATTGCTTGGTATTCCTTGATGATGGAAAGATTTACAGTTGCCTCTCTGATCAATATGCAGCAGTTGTCAACTGTATGAAAGTAAGAGCCAGGGCTAAAGGTTATGATTTTGATCAAAATTCTTATGAAATGATAGAAGATCTTGCCCTCCAGGGGTTGCTTTCTGGGGATAAGGGCTTAATATTTTCAGGACAAGAACTCTCACAAAAATTTGGAAAAGGTATATTTCACTTAGGATTTTTTACGGTAGTAAAACGACCAGATAAAGGGATTCAAAATCTAGAGTTTGTGTTTACTCATAAAACACTGCAGGAATACCTGGCTGCATGTTCTTTGGTTAGGGAATGGAACAAGGGCAACAAAAAAGTACTACATGAAGTAGAAATGCATTGTGAAAAACCAACTGGAATTCTTGAAATGGGAAAAATTCTACAATTTGTCTGTTCACTGAATGAAGAATTGAAAACAGTGATTTTACCTTGGTTTCCAAAGAATTTAGCGTTGTGCTCCAATGAGCATATATCATCAGGAAGGTTTATGGTCACAGAGCTGTCCAAAGATACAGCTGATGTATGTCAGGCTTACAATAATTGTGTTTTAGACCACTCTAAAACAACAGAAGAACTGGTAAAGGCAAGAGAGGGATTCTTGCTCACAACAGAAAGGCACAACTGCTACTCAGTTTTATTCGACAAAGACAATGGCAGCATTATTGGAATAACTTCTGGTGATAAGAATACTCTTTTAGAAAGTGTAAAGACATTGATGAAAGACCCATCTGAATGTAATGTCATAGAAAACCCGATCTTGGTGTTTGATTGCAATTTCTCTTCTCATACAGAAGACGACATTTGTAGTGTTATATCCTATATTAATCATTGCAAGAACCTCAAAAAGATTACAATACCTTCATCACTACTGAAGAGAAGTTCCAACAAGCCCATGAAGGAATTATGGAATGCGTCAACCCCATTTCTTGAAGAACTAATCATTACTGATAATGATGTTTCAGCTATAGACTGTCGTCTTCTAGCAAAATACATTATGTCACTTCCAAGGCTCAAAAAGCTTGATGTTAGTTTGACCAAGATTGGAGCAGAGGGAGCCAAGGTGTTGGGAGAACATTTGCAATTCATTCCAAATCTAGCAGAACTCCATATCAGGGATAATGAAATTTATTCAAACGGTTGTTCTGAGCTGGCAAAGTACTTCAAATCACTTCCAAGACTCAAGATACTTGATGTTAGTCAAAACAAGATTGGACCAAAGGGAGCCAAGGAGTTGGGAGAAAACTTGCAATTCCTTCCAAATCTTGAAGAACTTTCCATTAGGAATAATGAAATGTATTCAAAAGGTTGCTCTGAGCTGGCAAAGTACTTCAAATTACTTCCAAGACTCAAGAAACTTGATGTTAGTCAAAACAAGATTGGAGCAGAGGGAGCCAAGGTGTTGGGAGAAAATTTGCAATTCATTCCAAATCTTGAAGAACTCCACATTAAAGAAAATGATATTTTTTCAAACGGTTGTTCTGAGTTGGCCAAAAATCTGAAATCACTTCCAAGACTCAAGAAACTTGATGTTAGTGTGAACAAGATTGGAACAGAGGGAGCCAAGGTGTTGGGAGAAAGTTTGCATTTCATTCAAAATCTTGAAGAACTCCACATCAGGGATAATGATATTTCATCATTAGGTTGTTCTGAGCTGGCCAAAAATCTGAAAGCACTTCCAAGACTGAAGAAACTTGATGTTAGTTTGAACAGGATTGGAGCAGAGGGAGCTAGAGTGTTAGGAGAACACTTTCAATTCATTCCAAACCTTGAAGAGCTCCTCTTGGTGGATAATGATATTTCACCATTAGGCTGTTTGAAGCTGGCCAAAAATCTCAAATCACTTCCAAAACTCCAGAAACTTGCTGTTAGTTGCAACAAGATTGGGGCAGAGGGAGCCATGGTGATGGGAGAAAACTTGCAATTCATTCCAAATCTCGAAGAACTCCACATGGAGGGCAATGATATTTCACTATTAGGTTGTTCTGAGCTGGCCAAAAATTTCAAATCACTTCCAAGGCTCAAGAAACTTGATCTCAGTCAGAACAGAATTGGAGAAAAAGGAGTCAGGATGTTGGGAGAAAATTTGCAATTCATTCCTAATCTTGAAGAACTTTACATTATGGTCAATGATATTTCTTCAAGAGGATGCTCTGAGCTAGCAAGGTACCTCAAATCAACCCCAAAACTAAAGAAACTTGATGTAAGTTTGAACAAGATTGGAACAGAGGGAGCCAGGGCGTTAGGAGAAAACTTACGATTAATTCCAAATCTTGAAGAACTTCACTTTAGGGGAAATGAAATTTATTCAAAAGGTTGTGCTGAGCTGGCAACCAGCTTCAGATCACTCCCAAGACTCACAAAACTTGATGTTAGTTTGAACAAGATTGGAGCAGAGGGAGCCAAGGTGTTAGGAGAGAACATGCAATTCATTCAAAATCTTGAAGAACTCCATATCAGAGATAATGAAATTTATTCATTAGGTTGTTCTGAGTTGGCCAAAAAGCTCAACTCGCTTCCAAGGCTCAAGAAACTTGACGTTAGTTTGAATGAGATAGGAATAGAGGGAGCCCGGGCGTTGGGAGAAAACTTGCAATTCATTCCAAATCTTGCAGAACTCCACATTAGAGGTAATGACATTTCTGCGAAAGGTTGTTCTGAGCTGGCAAAAGGCCTCAAATCACTTCCAAAACTCAAGAAACTTGATGTTAGCTGGAACAAGCTTGGAACTGAGGGTGCCAGGATGTTGGGAGAAAGTTTGCAATTCATTCCAAATCTTAAAGAACTTAACATTAGGAATAATGAAATTTCTTTAAGAGGTTGGTTTGACCTTGCAAAGAAAGTCAAATCGCATCCAAGCCTCAAGAAACTTGACGTAAGTCTGAACAAGATTGGAACAGAGGGAGTCAGGGTGATGTGAGAAAACTTCCAAATCATTTCAAATCTTGAAGAATTTGTTTAAAAATGTGAATATGCAAAACTATTGTACAGAAATATTGGTGAGACTGATAAATCAACAATTGATAATAACAATCACAATGATAATGACAATGATAATAATAGCAATGAATGATGATATTTATCCGTTTTGCCTTTAAAGGCTATTTTTTTGTTTTAGATTTCAGACTGGGTGGTGCATGCATTTTTTTTACATAATTGTATTTGAATACTACTGATCTTTGATCAATTCACCATTTCGTTTATGTGTAATTACTAAGATTCAGCTTGCTCTGTTGATGATGCAAAAATCATTTTCCTAAAAAACTCATCTACTTTTTCTACACTACTTCTTATATACAACAAATACATAATCGTAGTGCACTTGGGAATACTTGAATGGTAAGATACATAGTAATAGTAGCAACAGAACAGTGTTGTTAAGCATCAGGGTATCTTAGCAACCAGACTTGACACTTATAATAATATTTTCTTGACATATCAGTATTTGCAAACACATTAACTTTTTATAAGTAAAATTAAAAGTGCCATTGTTCAACAATAATCTGCTGCTACTATTACAACATGTATTTTACCATATATTTCAGAAAAAAACACCTTAGAGTTAGAGTTCCAATTTTGCCTAGCTACCTGCATCCATTATTTTTATTTTTGTTGCAAATTCAAGAGATTAATGCAAAAAGTAAAACAAATTAAAAGATTGTAGCAATGTAATTTTTGTTAAAAACATTTTTTTCCAAAATGTTATTGACATTTTATGTCGAGCTCTAACTTATAATCAGTACTGTACAAGCAATAACCATAAAGCTGTTAGTCAGCACAATATTATGGAAAACCAATCCTATTTACAATATGATAATAACAATATGTAATATCAAAAGATTGTATTATTTCTATGATTATGAATTGCAAATAAATACATTTTGTAAGACAATAGTTTTTATTTTTGTGGTTATTTTGGTATTACGAATGGGAAAACCAACTTCACTTGGTCACACGTAATATAACATACATGTACAGATAAATCATAATGGAGTATAGAATATGAACAACCACAGTTCATGTTTTTACCCCATTGAATGCATAAGGTCAGGTCTGCAGGTGGTTATAAAAATAAAGTGGCAAATCCAGTAAACACTACCCTACGGATCTATGGGGACATTTGGTAGTATTGGGTATTGGCAGGGTCCTTTAAATGTTATTGAGAATATCAGGGCTTATCCTAATAAGGCACCCTACTTTGTTACCAACAATTTTGGTTGTGTACAAATTAAAAAGTTGAACTTTACACTGGTCAAAACTTTCCTTATTTTTATGAAAGCTTTCAACTACTCTGTAGTCTTCCTCAGTCAGTTATGACTTTAAACCTGACTGTCCACTAGATGACACTGTGGACATTGGCTGGTCATTCCCTGTGAGTGAGGTCACTTGACGTGACGTGTGCCAGTTGTATATAAGGAAATTGCTATACCTAATTATGTTTTGGAAACATTCTCAAATAAAATTATAAATTTAAAAGAAACAAGAAGATAATTCCAGCAAGTTGTTTAGATTTCTTTTTCCATTTGATTCTATTTTAGAGAGAGGTTTGGGGGTGGGGGTTTTTTTTTGGGGGGGGGGCGGGGGGCGGACTCACTTTTGGGTAGATTTAGTTAAAATTGTATTTTTTCTAAGGGTTATTGCAGAATGAAGTTGTGGTTCAGAAAATGTATACTTTTGATTAGATTTCTCCGATATGGTTGGACTGTATGCACACGAATACAAACAAAATTGGCTGCTTTAATATTATGAAACAAAGTTTTGTATTCTGATTTAAATTCATGAGGTTTTTTATTGGTAATATAGCTTTTGAATATTGACAATAACGTCATCAGTAAATAGTATGAGAAGTATTTAAAAATACATTGTTTCTACAAGCTAAATTCATCAAAATAAAGCTTGTATCAGATATTGAAAAACCCGACATAATATCATTTATTTCTGTCATGCATTGTTATGAGATACAATATGGTGATAACGACATATAATATTCTCTGCTATCCACTCCACTTTTATGAGCATTTTCTTTAACTCCATCTTTAGAAATACTTGAAAATGGTGAACTTCCAAACCATAAACAACAAAAGAAAGTTTTATAAGCATGTGAAAGTTTTTAATACCAATCAGAATAATAATGTTGTCAACACAATAAGAGCGTTTAAAGAAAATGAAATATATATCCCTGGCTTTAATAGCCAGGAGATAGAGCATATGGTGAACATAATGGCAGTGACATAACTGCCTTTTAATGGAAATCTTCGAAATATTTCTTTTTCTTTCTTTCTATGTTCTTTTTTTTTTCTTTCAAATTGTAAAATTGTAACTTTTACGAATAAATTATACATACATACATACATACTTGTGGACATAGGACAAGTACATGCACCATTCCGTGCTACTGAAAAGTTGAGATCATAATATTTTTGTATCCTTGATCTATATAATCAAACATTAGAAGAAAATATATAATTTTGTAACAAGAAATGGCAATATAAATAAATTTAATGTGTTTACACGATTAAAATAATTTATGTGACAAAAGCGATACTAGATGGCGTGCCCTTCCTCTTCATTTCTTCAGCTTCCATTTTCAGACGCTGTTTTTATTGCTTAGTTTTTGAGATAATTGACTGAAAACGTTCGCTTTTAACATAAAATATGATGTTGGTTGAATAGATTTAGATGTGGAGTGGTGAATTGAGATGCCAATAGATTTAAGTGGAACCTGACTCCTACCAACCTGTAAATGTCGTTCCTTGGAGGATCTGGAACATATATACTTATGATACTCGGTTGCAGTCAAAGAGAAGGTTTGGAGGGGGGGGCTTACATTGTGCTGTTTGAAACGGACATTGCTCTGAGACTTGGGGAAAGGCTGGACTCTGCTGTCTTCTAATAACTCGACTCTATTATAATCTATGTTGTTTTGAGTTTATGTATAAATTGATGATTTGGACTATTATTTTTGTGTGTGGCCAAATGCATTCAATGTATAAATATTGGTGTGAAAGGCATTGGCATTATGTGTTTGCATTATAAAATTTACATCATTTATTGAACTATAGGTAAACATATTTGATACAAATATTGAGAAACGAAGTTTCATTTGTGGTAGACAACACGTTGTAGACTTCAATTAAATCCTTATTTTGTTTGAACGTGGAGTTTTCTTGACAAAGTGTAAACTATGTTGTGGAATATTTAAACGATATGACATTTAACAATAATGTAAAGAAGCTTTTCCATCAGTTTAGAAATACTGTATACCTGCTTGTAAAAGACTATGTTTACTTTTTTTTTGGTGGTTTAAGAAATATGCAAACACAACAACTATAATGAAGTGAGCAAAACCTTGAATGTACCTGCAGCTGAAAATATATTAAACTGTTTAATCAATAAAGTAGAGAAGTACATATCTTTTAGACGTACTAAATTAGGGGAATTAATAAAACAAACTAATAGTCAGGTTCACTGTGTAGATTTGTAGGAACTTTGTGGAGATTTGTAAAACTATACATTTTTGAAAACCTCATCAC
>JAVSBT010311187.1:0-11803 GCA_033118115.1 Pharyngocirrus eroticus | reverse complement strand
ATTGTGACCATTTGACGTAATGAAATATTCATAAATACATAAAGAAGGAAGCATATTAGAAATATTTTTCCTTGTCCTTTTTCCCCTTAATAGTGTTCAAACAAAGCGATTCCAAATTTATCATTTTCAATGCTCAAATCCTTCCTTATTATTGGGTGTAACCGAGTTATCAATTGTTGTCATTATGTATCAATTGCAACTATACATTGATATCAGTGAAATCTTGCATTTCTTAAGGCAGTAGTGTCTTTTTTCTAAATGCTTGATTTTATAGTCCTTTGTATGATTTCCTTTGACTAAAAGAGTTGTCAACACAGTTGAAGAGACTAGACGTCAAAGAATCATATATGACTCGATACTGCAAATGCTTTTTTCTATTATAACAATTACGACCCTCTGCCGATAAAGCTCCCTTTACACTAGTCAACAGAAAGAGTCTTTTTTGCTTCAAAATCATGAAAGACCTTTTAGTAGGCTGTTGTATGAACACGAGTTTGAGTTTGAAATGTGTCTAGTTGAAGACTGTTTACAACTCTTTTAGTCAAAGGAAATCACACAAAGGATTAAAAAATCAAGCTTTTAGAAAAAAGACACTTCAATTTGAATTGATTTGATTAATGTATGGGAAATTCTTGTGACTTATGTTATTAATATCGAAGCTCGTAATATTGTGACACAAACATTTTTTTCATAGTCATTCAATTTTGCATAATATTCATATTTGTTTTATTTTACTTTTGCTTCTTTACTTCTACTGAAAGCTTTAACACTGTTAAAAAAGTAGGTCGAGTTTCTTTTGAAATTCTTGTATAGTGTTTACTTAAACGTTCAAGAAATGATTGCAGTATGATTTTTAAAAAAAATCGTAATTTATTATGCAGAGGTATAAGGTACAAACACGCTAAAATGTCTTTACTGTAAAGTTTTTATTATAGTTTGTCCAGGCCGACATTGGAAATATGTAGTCAACTCACAACAATTTGCAATTCAACTATTTAAACTGTTTCCATTTAGTAGAATGTGGTAGATGGCAAAAAAATGATATGACGTAATGTCCATATTCAGAATTTATTAAAATCTTATTTAATTTGGTAATATGCAGATATTTACTTATCATATTACATAGAATAAACCTATACAAAATATTACCAAAATCTGTTACTACAAATTTGCAAAATGAAAGATGATATAATTTTTAAACACACAATTTAAAGCTTAATCAACATTATATAAAAGCCTCAAAATATGAGTAAAATCGTATCCCTTTAAATGATATACAAACATATTTACAATTTCAAAAAATAAAACAGCTATCTTACAATGCAATTTGAGGATGGGGCCAAATAATGTCAGTGCAATATGCAGATATTTACATAATTATCATCTTAAAAGTTATAAAAAATACACCTATACAAATCTTAACAAATATTGTAACTATCAAATTGTGAAATGAAAGATGATATCATTTTTTAACACACAATTATTTAAAGAGTAATCAACATTATATAAAAGCTCCTGAATATGTGTCAAATCTTATCTCTTTAAATGATACACAATCATATTTAAAGTTTGAAAAGATGAAAAAACTATCTTGAAATGCAAATTGAGTATGGTGCTAAATAATGTTAGTGTCTTGTTGACTTGTCTCATTTTTCAAAAAGTATTCATCTTACTCACAAAAGATGCAAATTATTTAGCTTATCTTTTCTAAGTTCATTACTAAAAAAACTTATTACTTAAACACTGATATTGCCTTGATATATGTTTTACATCAAGTGACATATTGGGGTCATGGGGATTAACTACCCTCGCCCAATAGAACAACATCTTTTTACATTTAGCCTGTATATCACTTCAATTTGGTATCCGTCTGAATATTTCGATAAGAACTAATCCTATCAAAATTAAGTTTCATTCCTTTCAGGTAAGAATTATTTTTCTAAGTTTAAACATAAAAGCAGGACTGTCTCTTGCATACATGTTTTAAAAAGTATCATACACATCTTCATATCTGTGAAAAATCATGGCTCTCTAATAAAATGACAAGCCTCATCCATCTACCATTCGATTGAATTAAAATTGCCTTATTCTGTGTTTATCTATACGAACACATTTCAAAGCCTGGAATTTTGATTTTGAATGGATTAAATTTCTGTATACTCATCCATTTCATCTTCTTTTTGAGCAGGCATATTTGCATACACTGGGTCTTCAAATCCTTAAAAGGAAAACGTAAAATAAATATTATGGAGTTCATGGTTTGTTAATTTATTCAGTCTACCCTCTACAGGTCAAAGAACTACAACAGTTACTGAAAGCTTCTTATCTTGAAGAATACATCAAATGAAATCAAAATGTATTAATTTTAAATAACTGGTTATGAAATATGAATAGAAGCCAAAATGCAAAATAAATTTAACTTTTTTGTGTATTTTGAGAAAATAAAGATAAGAAAAACAAAAAGTCACCATACACAAATCATGTTAACTGCCAATAGTAATCTTGTGACATATATTTCAGATAGAAATAATCAACTTTTGTGAAAGTTCATACTTTTGAATTCATATTACCGAAAATATTATTGGTTCCAAGATCTTTTTTTTTTAGAAAGAAACAAACCAACTGATATCATAATGTTTTTTATAAGATAAATGATTAACTCATATAATATTATGTGAGGTTAGAAAACATCTCATAAAAACATTATGAACTCTTGCCTCTACACCAGCTTTGAAGAAAAGTTGTGAGAATTAAGTATGTTCAAAGCGATTTAGCAATAATCAAGTATCAGAACCATAAACCTGCCATACGCCTTCCAGTATAACAAATAAAGTTATTGAAATAGACGAGTTAGAAGACATAACCATTGTAAAACAAAATTCTACCTTTTGTGTCTGCAGTTTTAGCTAGTCGTGTAGGTTGTTTTTCTATAAAGAAAATAAAAACAACAGGATCAACCACTAATTGAACTCTGTAGATCATTACATAGAAGAATTTAATTCTAATGTTGTTTAAGTACTTTTATTTGCAATCATTATAAAAGTTGAAATTTTAAAGGTGCAAATATAGTAATGCAAGTGAGATTGATACATGCAGTTGTAAAATATATACTATTGTGGATGAGTTTGAATACATAAATACTGTACACAAAACTCTATCTTTTATTAGTTTTGAAAAAAAAATGATTGTTATTAATATCAGATACCTGCAGAATTCCTCCTTGGGTAGCACGCACAGCAGACCAGAGCAACTGTTTGACAAATCACAATTAAGGCAAGAATGGCAATCACTATACTAGAAGCAACTAAACCAAATCCTGAAATAAGATGACATTTTCATAAACAGGCTATTATAATGAGTGATGCTTTCCACTTCCACCGCTAGAGCAATGAGAATATGGAGTCATGCAATCACATGACAGTAAGATTAAATTAAGTTCTTTTTACTAGCTAATAGAAGGCACATTTTAATGAAGAAAATATATCATGATACATTTATTTGCAAACAAAACAAGGTATGAAGAACTTATTCCAAACTTGTCTTTCTTTACAAAATAGAAAAAAAGCTACTATGTTTACCATTGCTGGAGTCTTCAACCTTTCCTGCTCAAAAGAAAATCTAACAAGCTGGTTACTTATTTTGGCGACACATGATTATTAGAATTCGATGTTTTGATTATTACATTAAATTCTGTACTATAAATCGTGGTCATAATGAAGACACAAAGATATGTATGTTTTCTTCTCTTTACTAAAATAAAGCTACATATTATATTACCTGTACTGGAGGCTTCATCCTTATCTGTTAAAAAAAATGAAAGACTGGTTAGTTATTGTTTCCCTAGGCACAATTTTGACAATATATGATATATCAAATTGTGATATTTGTACTATGAATTACGTTGTGAATGAGGACAATTTGAAAATGCATTGCTTATATATTAAAATATAATTATCAAATTAAAATGAAATGAATATACATAATTATGTTGTCATTATTTTATATGAATGTATATATACTGAACAAAAATATAAACGCACCACTTTAGAATTCAATGTAATTTAGAAAGTGTAAATCCGAATGGCTCCATATTTCATACCTTAGTCAATTAGAAATAGTTCTTTCTATTGGAGTCCGAACAATTATGCTTTTGTACTAGAATTCTAGGAATACTTAAGATCATGATAAATCTGCCCGTCTTTTAGATGTGATATTCCTAGAAGGGATAGAGCGTATGAACCCTAATAGGACCTTTCTGGGGTCAGGGACAACAAAAAAACATGCTAAAATGTATCATGTTATTGCTCATATGGAAGATACAGAGGTTCGAAGAGGGAGTGGTCCAACCAATTTGCTAAAGTGTATGCTTGCCTATGCTAATTGATGGTATTTTGGCACTCTAGATAGGAGTGCCAATCATCAATAAGTCACCACTCCACCTCTTTCAATACACTGCCCCTTCCAAATTTTACTGTGTGGAAGACTTTGGCATCAGCAAAAACACCCTATCTTGATGCAACACACATTGTCTGCCAGCACCCTAAGAAGATGGAAAAGTGATCACCTGCCACCAGAGTGCTATGTGCCATCAAAAGTTGGTGTTTTTTTTGGCTATACAATTAATTTTCATGATTAATGCAACAGCTTTGGTTGAAAACTTTACTTTCAGCAATAAAATTTGATAGAAATTTGAAATACCTCAACTGATGATAGATAATATAGCAATAGAAAAAGTAAAATCTGCAAAACTCCTGGGTGTTACCATTTGTGAAGACCTAACCTGAAACAATCATATTCAAAACATAACTTCAAAAGCAAGCCAAAGACTATTCCTACTCACAATATCAAAAAGGGCCGGGGCAGATAAAAAAACATTAAGACAAGACAGTATACTGTCAGAATATCAGACCAGTCCTAGAATATGCCTGCCAGACCTGGAATCCATGTATTTCATGTGAATTATGCAATGAAATAAAGTCAATTCAAAAAATAGCAACTAATATCATCTTAGAATTTAACAACAAGAAAAGCTACCAACTAAGAGTAATAGATCTTCAAATGCCAGCATTAGATACAAGAAGAGAACACCTGTGCAAAAAAAAACTTCCTGAAACTCCACGAACCAACCAATAAAATACACCACTCACTGCCAGAAATTTGCCAAAATGATAAAGGACTAATATCAATCAAAAAATACAGTGTACCAAAATTAAGAACAAAAAGAGCGGAAAAGAGTTTCATAACTTATTGTTTAAAAAACTTCCGATAACTCTATATCTAAAGACTTTGATTTGTTTCATTTTGTGTCTATGTTCAATCTGTTATATGTATGTATATATGTGTTTATAGATTGCAAAATAAAACATTGTCTTATATAATTCTGAATTTAATGCTAAACAGCTTTTGCCATTACTTAACATTATGTGTATAACTACTATATCTTTAAAGCTCTGCATCTCAAACTCAAGCAATATCTTGCAGCCTTTAAGGGTAAATCTGTGTGTCCCTTACCCAAGGAACGTCTGAATAGCTCCTAGAAATATCATAGCCCTACTAGGTAAAGTTACAACTGACAAATGGGCGAAAATCTGATTTATTGAGTAGTCCTAGAATTCAAGGAAAATAATATTTTTTCTGTTTCAAAATAAAAGAATTAGTTAAAATTGTCTCAAATATGAAATATGGTATCGTTTAGAATCATTCATAAGAAATGCTTTGTTTTTTTCATTAGGATTATTAGAGTGTTACCCTTTAATTTGACCCCCCAGCCGATGCTTCTTTATCTCTTTAATTTTCTGTTGCCATTTTTTGGCGGTAACTTTCCGACATTATCGAAAATTGGTGGTTAAGTGTATATTAAGTAAAATTTTAACACTTTAACCAGCAGGTGATATTATCACAAAAAATAGTAGGTGGTGCTTTTATATTTTTGTTCAGTATATGTATAAATAAAATTTAGACAAGTGTAAAACAAAAACATTAAGATCCAAGGTACTATGATTACCTTAAAGCAGCAGGCACATAAACAAAAATTAGTCATTTTTATCAGATTATTAGAATTTAGTATTCCTACCTAATGTCTGTCCCTTCATTCGAGTTGATGGCCCAGTGATTTTCCCATTTGGTCCATAAGTCAGTGACATCACACGAAAGTCATATTCAGTATTTCTCTTCAAACCACTGACAGAATACATGGTGTATCTTGACCATTCTGTTTCTTTGATTTCATCCTTGACAACCTTATATTGGTCATCATTATCACGTTCTTTGTATTCGATTGTAAAATACTGCGGGGAATATCCACCGTTGATGTTTGGTTTCCACATCAGCGATATGGATGTTGTTGTTGTCAGTGGCGACACCTGTACATCGATAGGTTGTCCAGGTGGCCCTGTAGAAAATTAAATGTAAAGTTTTTATTCACCACGATAATGAATTAGGTCTAAGTTCACTCTATGAACTTTTTGCTTGACCTACTTCAGGCAGATCTTAATTTAATAGGTAGACCATGTTTTAGGGTTGCAATATCAGCCCAACCAAAACTATACTCATGATTTCGAAATAACAGCTGGTCTCAATTGACGACTTAAGTCTGACTTAAGTCGTACAATGCACTTATGTCCTCACATAGACAAAAAGTGGGTTTCAATTGACAACTCAGACCTTTCCTAACTCTACAAATGGCGATTTTTTACTCAAATCCTGAGCAAGCTAGATATATAGGTGACTTAGCTTGTGTTAAATATGGACGTTACTTTGACGATGAATAATGTACAAGGAGAGATTTAAAATTCAACTCGTAAAAGAAACGTCCATATTTAAGACAGGTTAAGTCATCTCTTAACCAAAGACGAGATTGTTAAGTCGAACATAGTTGAGTCAGACATATCGACTGTTAAAATCGTCAATTGAAACGCAACCTAAAAACAAACTTAGTTAAGTCTAAGTCACCTGACTTAAAGGCTAAGTTCGGTCAATATTTAAGTCGTCAATCGAAACTGGTCCCTGGTGTTTAAACTGGAACCAGAGAGTGAAACTCGAAAGCAATCTACATGAGCAAATTAATCTATACATATTTTATGTAGGTGCGCGACAAGTCCAAAGTTGTAATATTCATATTGATATAAGGGCAGTACCGCCATTTTTTTTCTTTTACGGCACCTGTAGACATGTAAAAATAAAATTGTATTTTGACAATGCAATCATTCTAACCTTTTCTTATAAGCATCATAGCAAAGGAAGTTTGGCGCGACTGAACAGTCACGATGCAATAGTATTTTCCAAAATCATCCCACTCAATATTGTGAAATTGTAGTTTTCTTCCATTTTCAAGAAGCATTGATTGGTTATATTTCAAATAACTATGGGATTTAGACCATTCATATCTTGCGTTGTTGAGTAATCCACACACCTTACACTCTAACACCACTGTCTCGTGAATTTCTGCTGACACAGCAACATTTCTGTCACACCAATATGGGGGAACTGATAAAAGAATAAAAAGAGAAAAGAGAAATTAAAAAGGCTCAATCTGACTTATGATTCAGTAGGAATCAGATATATATAGCAAAAAAAAAAAGGTGTGTTTAACAACCACCATGTAAAGCCATGGAATCTATAAACATTATTTATTTTTTTCTTCTTTTAAATGTTGAGAAGAAAACATGTTCTCCCTTTCTATTGTCATATTCTGAAAGTTCAACTAACTCTATAACATGGTGATATTTTCGATTGAGGAAGGCCAAAAAGGTATGTTCGCTTAGAAATTAGCTCTATTTGTTTGCCGTACATGTATATGTATTTAGAAAAAATATGGTAAAACCAAAACAGAATTGGCATTTGATTAATTAAAGAATCTTATCAAGGACAAACCACAACCTACCGACGACAAACTACGAATATATTCACGACCGATTCAGCTTGTGATATCTTGTGGTTTACCAAAGTGCTCTAACAGTGACTATGTTTATGAAAATATCTTTTGGAGTGATATTATTTTTCAGCCCCCAACCCACTTTTTTTTAGATACCCATTGAATTACACAACAATAGATACAACATAATGGTGAATAATTACGTCTAAAACTTCTTTGAGATACCTGTCCGGCACCAGCAGTATTATTAACACTGCAGCTATAGGTCCCTGTGGGAGCCATGTTAACATTTTTCAACAGCAATGTCTGATTTGTTTCCCCCTCAATTATATTATCATTGTGCTTCCATTTAAATATTGGGCTTGCACTTGGAAAAGCGGCATAAACGAAACACATCAGTAGATAGTCTGATCCTGGATGATAAATAGTATTTGACCACCTCCCATAATCAAGCAGACGGATCATTGGCTTGACTAAAATGAAATGTACAAAGAGTTGACAAGGTAAGATTATTTAGTATGATAAAAAAAATCGATTTGTAACATGGCATGATCAAGAAAGGGAGGGAATGAGGAGGGAGACATAATTATTTTATAAAATTAGAAAATTATATAACAAATCTGTCAAATGGATGCATGGATGTTCCTGCCAAAGGTCTAATATTTTAAAGTATATTTGTTTAGTGGTTCCAAACCTTATTGATAGAAGGCTAATGTAAGATTATGATAAAAACAGCACAATACAACACTTACAATGTGCCTCTGTATAGTGCTTGCCAACAATGAAATTCTGATTTTCCCAAACAACTTCACATGTCCACAACATCTTATGGTTTTCCCATTTTGCGTAAACCTTTGATATCGCCGTTGCTGTATAAACATTATCTTCACCAAGGATAGGTTTAGAATACCCATTTGAATAAGCATGTCCAGTCCTGTTTATCGTCACTGTAACTCCTGATTTGGCTCGATGTACCGTGCAATTGAGTAGAAGACTATCACCTGTTTGTATAGTAGTTACTCCGTCATTAAATGTCATCACAGGCCTTACTGAAATGAGAATAGATGTTAGGCTATGATTCTGACAAAAAAATGGCACGAAAAGCACACACCATAAATCAATTTCGATATTGAGTACTGTAAAAATAAGTTCATTGTATCAACATGGTTTCTTAGTTGCCTGACGTTGATATATGAGTCAGGGGTGGGTCTATACAACTTTCATGACCGAATGTTTCAGTATTATCTTGATTAAACCCAAGAGAAGAATATTGTGGTACTGAACATTTGCACCTTGAAAACTATTCATCACGGACTTATATTTATTTTATTCTTTCTTGATCCAATCTCATTGTTTTTAAAATCCATTCATTTGATTTAGAATAAATAGAGGAAAATATATCTTAACTTTAAAAATATACCTAGGACATTAACAAACAACTTGTGTGACTCTTCTTTCAATTTACACCAGTATAAACCCTCATCAGCAAGTGTGACGTTTTTTCGTGTGGCCTTGGTACCCTCAAAGACAAAGTCGGGAGTACAACTTCTTGTTTGACTGATGACGTCATACATACAAATCACTTCTGTAGAATCATTGACATTTCTGTAGTATATCATATTTTGAGGCGTATTAGCATCGCATGATCTGCATTTACACTCGAGACAAAGACTTCCGTGTTCTATGATTAAATTAGGACTTATTGACAATGATGGTGTATTTTCTTCAGTCTTTGTTACTTCTGAAATTATCAAAATCATAAAAAAAGAAATCAAAAGAACATTATTGACCAATTAAATTTTTAAAACTACAGTTTAAGACCTGTTTACATTTTCGATTGTGTGAAAAGTCTACAGTCTAAACACAGTTGCGATTTCTAAAGTATTTCTCTTCTTTAAGTCGATTGACAAATCTTTTGACCTTTCGAAAATGTGAACAGGCCTGATAACGACAAGTCCCATAGATACAAAAAATGCAATTTCAAAGTTATTGACTTTCAGTTTGCACTTTATCATGTAGTATATAACAGGTCTTCTAAAGTTAACTTGCATTTTCTTTATGTATTCAATACAACAGCAAAACGTTCGACAACAGTAACTGTTGACTGATAAAGCTGAAGAAAATCGTCTACCAATGACGATAAAATGTATAAAATTAATTTAATATACTTGCCTGTTGCAGAGAGATATTTCTTTTCACTATTTTCTCCAGAATTTATTTTACACCAGTATATACCTTCATCAGAAGCAGTGACATTTTTCAACACAATGGTCCTGGTGTCATTAGGATAACCATTGGAAAACTTAGAATTGCATGTGAACATGTTACGACCATTATAACCAGTATGACAAAACTGCTCCTGTGCAGATCCATTCATTTTTCGAAAATAGTAAGTGTTGAAGAAGTCATAATTGTTGCCAGCAGTATTGAACAGACAAGTAAACTTGATGTCTCCTCCAAATCTAGACGGATTGGAGGAAATTCTGAATTCCGTTTGTGTCATCACAAACTCCATATCTATCCAGCAATTATATGAAATTACATAAAAAATACATCTATGATGTCAATATCTACATTATATCATGAAAAAAACCCAACTCGAATCTACAATGAAATGCACAAAAGTAATAGATGTGGTAGAAAATATTTTTGTCAGGGTTTGTTTTTGGAATACAAATAAATTTGATGTTTTTTACATATTCCAGCAGGATTTGAGAACATTCTGAAATCTATTTGTGACATCATACACCCTTTACTTACTGAGAAATAAGATTTGATACAAAATTCATTAATCTGCCAATACATATATGCAAAATCTTTATGAATCTATATTAAAATGTGCCAATTAGATTTTAGAATGACGAATGAATCATTTTATAGAGGAACTGCATTTTTGAAATGATGTGCTATTCCTTGTATAAGAGGCCTTTATTAGGCATATATCTTATCATTGCACTGCTCTTTTCTGTTTTATACAAAACGCTGAGTCACAGATCCATGGAATATAAGTAAACCAATTAAATGCTACAAACCAAACATAACATCCAGTGTGATATTTTTTCAGACTATGATAGTACCACTGATCATTAAAACAATTTAGCGTCAATTATGTACATAGAATAATGTGCATTAAGGTAAATTATTGAACAGAAACAAATCAAACAATGCTTACAAAGAACAGCCTGGACAAATATATGCAGCCACATGTTTGTCAAATGAAAGTTCGATCCTTATTTGCGTATGATAACTTTATTTCATACTTCATTGAAATTTAAATTATGAAGCATAATCATATTGCTATATAAGGAATCATTATTTACATACTTCCTTGTCTTTCCTCTTCTGTGAAGCGTTCGAACAATGGGTCCTAATTGTATCATTCTCAAGGGTGAAACCTTACCTTGTTGTCGATCATAACGAAACTAAACGACTTCCCTAGACAATGATGCTTTAAAATAGTGATCCAGGGTTAATAAATATTTGCATACCCTTGATGACTTTACTGAATAACCTTTGATCAGCTCACATGATTGTTATCCCTATATTTCTATTAAAGCAGAAAGCTCATAAAGATAGTTGGGGACATTTTCATGTATGATAGCATGCATTACTAAAGTGGCATGAAATATTCTAAAAAGCCTTCTTCAGTACATTTAATAACTTATGTAAGGGAAAATTGTACTCTTCGAAGGGTTCTAATTCTAGGTTCTGCTGTGTTAAAAGCCTAGTTGAGTCAACAAAAATGTGAACATAATATCTTCCTGGTTCTAATTCCAGATGTTGCTGTGTTTAATAAAACTCTATGAAATAAAAAAAAAAATGAATATAATCTCTTCCTTGTACCACTATTTTTGACTACTACTACTACTACTACTACTACTACTACTACTACTACTACTACTACTACTACTACTACTACTACTACTACTA
>JAVSBT010311075.1:0-27090 GCA_033118115.1 Pharyngocirrus eroticus | reverse complement strand
GTAGACTGCGCAGAACCTGAATATTAATTAGGGAGATAAATCAGGTGCGACATCTGATGGTGCCACCGTCCCATTACAGACATTTTCATGAATAAGGTAACAAACACCCATAAATGTCATTCAATACAAAATAAAAAGGGATGTCGCCTACAGAGCATTCTATACTACAGACAAAAAAGGAGAAAAAGAGGAAGACATAAACCTTACTTTAAGTTTGTTTTGATGAAGTTCGTGTCCTGTGTTTTCAAGTTGTAAAATCATTTTCTGATTTTGATCCACAAGTTTATTATTTTCAGTTTGCACTTTTCTCATTCTTCTCTGTAGTTGCTCAAATTGATGATCCATAATATCTACTGAAGTGGTTTGTTCTGGTGCTGATTTGGGTCTCTACAATAAATTATATTACATAGAGGTATCGTACACTTATTCATAAGATTTCCAGAAGACAAAATATTCTTTTTTGATAAAAGACATTGAAAATCGCTAGCAAGTTCTTATCAAAATGGATTCACAATTAGTACAGATGGGATCAATCATTGCAGAAATAAAAAATGTCTAGTAAAATACTATCTGACAAAAAAAAAGATGACATATTTCTAATTTGCTTCACAAGGTAAGAACATAATTGAGGACAACGTACCCTGAGAGATACTGTAGGTGACACTGGAGAGGGTGACCTATGCATCCTGGTATCTGGAGAATTAGATCGGTCATGCATTCGTTTAAATGATCTATCATTTGATGAACTTCTTGGTCTTTTTGATTCTGAATCTCCATGATGTCGCAGACCTGAACGCTGATATGAGTCATATTTCCAATGATCTCCATTCATGTTATTATTCAAGTTTGTATCAAAATCAAACTTTCCTTCACGTTCATCAAAGTCTAATGTTGGGGAATATCGTCTTGACGTCATCTGACCTCTTTTTTGCTTGGTGTTTTCACTTTTGAGAAAATGTTCAGGTGGTGTCAAATCCTCTAAAGACAAAACTGGCATATGCAAAGGAGGAGAGGGTGGAGGTTCAAAGTCATTGTGTCTGTAATGACAAAAAAAATGTTGAAGATTACCTTACGAAAAAAGGAAGAAAATTCTATTGTCCTAAACTTCAATGAATTGTATTGATTCAAGGCATTGACAAATGCTTACATGGGCCTCAGTGCTTTTAAATCTACATTTCTTGTGAAAGTTCATGCCATTCACATGAAACTTTGATAACATGATTTTTTTTCCAAATGACCTCCAAAGGCCAAACCAACAGTTAACTTATCGGTACCACTACTTTTATCATCTTAAGCCTAAGTTAAGGGGGATGTGAGGGGGTGCTATTAAACACATCACATTGTTTCCAATGGCATTATCATCATGTAAAGAAAAAACACGGTAAAACATCAGAAGAACTTAAGGTACACCTTTCCCATTAGATAAAAAATACAGCATATCTGACATATATTTCATTCATTTAATATACTTACAGATTCTTGGACTCAATGACTTTAATCTGATCAAGACTCTTCTCAGTGACTTTCAACTTTTCTCTCAGGTCCTGCACATTTCTAAAGAGATATTCTTCATCGAAATCAGACATGACTGTTCGTCAGAGTATTTCAATTGCTGTAGGTAGTTTAACCCAAAATTCTTACACTATGACTGACCTGTTATTATTCCATACATGCTTTCAAAACGGACAAAATATGATTCAACTAACGAAGTCCAGATAGTTCAAGAAGATAAACATGTTTGGACACAATTCTGACAGTTCTACCAGTCAAAACAATCGCAGTTAGAAGGTCTGAAAATGATGGATTTTCAAAGGTAGGGTGGTTAAACGTATGTACATAGATTTTTTTTCCAATTGACAATATATCCCGAGTATGTGCTAATTAATCCTGCTAATAAATCTCAAAAGAAATCTGACACAATGTTATGTTACTTAGTTTGTGTTTCTTCCATTCTTCCGCCGAGGTTTTTGATTGGCCCATACCAATGCCATAAAACAATAATTTCCGTGAGTGCGATATAGATTATTCACATTTTTATAGTATATTAAATAGATTATCATAGATATATTGAAAATGAAAATCGTTTAACAAAATATTAATTTTATCAAAAACAATGATCAAAACGTACAATGTTATATTATGATATAACGACTATCAACAACGAACAACTTCCTTTTTGCTCGAGTCAGCCCTTAGCCGAAGCTACCTGACAGTACGGTGTGAAAACGCCTTAAAATATAGAAAAATGGTGGGTTAATTTGACTAAATAATCTTATCAACTGAAAAATAATAAAGATATATACAGGAAAATGTAGTTTTGAAACCATAATGTTCTTTCATATTAGAGATGATTAAGGATAAATAAGCATCTGTCAGTGTTGTCCTGAGTGACGGAGACCTTTTAGTAGTAGTCAAACGTATTTCACACGTGTAAATTTCACATAATCAACTAAACTACTATGCTTTATGATTAAAATAACTTCCCCGTGCTGCAATTCACCATTGCTGTTGATAATTCATAATTTAATTGACTTTTTCATCCAAATATCAGCTTATGATTGTGAAATTATTTTTGACAGGCTAGAGGACCTAGTGGTGGGTTTGTGAAAGTTGTCAAGAACAAGGCATACTTCAAGAGATACCAAGTGAAATTCAGGAGAAGGAGAGGTAATTTATCTTATTTTATCTAGCTAACAAGAAAAAAATGTATGAAGTAAACATTGCTGTAATGGATTTCTGATCTGAAGACCCTTTAAGATTAGTGATTCAAAATAATTCACATGTTGAGCCTAAAATACTCATTGCTGCTAACTGTCATGCTTGAAGATACACTTCCAAGACTTTATACAATAATAATGTACCATTTTTTTGCTACTTTCAGAATGCAAGACTGATTATTATGCCAGAAAACGCTTGGTTGTACAAGACAAAAACAAGTACAATACTCCAAAGTACCGCCTCATTGTTCGCTTCACAAACAAGGATATTACATGTCAGATAGCGTACGCCAAAATTGAAGGGGATGTCATCATTTGCTCTGCCTATGCTCATGAACTTCCCCGCTATGGCGTCAAGGTCGGGTTGACCAACTATGCTGCTGCTTATTGCACAGGATTATTGATTGCAAGAAGAGTGAGTGGTTTGCCTTTTTCAAACAAATTCCTGTAGTTTTGTGTAGAGTGGGGTAGAATACGGCTATGTGAATATAGGCTAAATAAAAAAGATGATCTTTGCTTAACGTTCAGGGTCTTCAAAAGCTACTTCTACAGGCCCAAAAGTCGGCTCTAAATAGCAGTGTAGGGTTGTTTATTCATTGGTAATTATATATTGGTTATGTGCTAGATGTACAGTTTTGTAGGACGGGCACTTTCACATAATCTCATAATTATTCAAGTCTTTATGCTGCTATCAAATGACCAATCATATCTGTTTGCAAACGCATCCTAAGCTACAGACATTTATATCTTGTATTTTGTTGTAGAAAACTAAAAAAAAAAAAATGTTAGGCCTCATGGCAACTTGATCAGATCATGCATACCCTACAGCTCCAAACAATCCTTGCAATGATGCTGTAATTTGCGTCTTAAGCTGTGACAATGGGCAGTATGCCTGCTGCTTATATTATCACAGAGTTATGACGATACTTTTTTCCCTGAGCAAGGTCATTAAACTTGAGGTTAATTCATTGCCATATGCTTTCCACCAAATTTGCATTTATTACTTTGTTGAAACAGTATCTCAAAGCTTTGATAAATTGTGTGTCATATTTGTATTTACTACCTTAGATTTTACAAAAATTCAACTTGGATACAGTATATGAAGGACAGAAAGAAGTTGATGGAGATGATTTCTTCCAAGATGATGTTGATGATGGCCCTGGATCTTTCAGATGTTATTTGGACGTCGGTCTAGCAAGAACCTCAACTGGTGCCAGAATCTTTGGAGTAATGAAAGGAGCTGTTGATGGTGGACTTAACATCCCACACAGGTATGAAATAAAGAGATCAATGCAGGAACTAATGTTCATGTCAATAAGCATAAATTCTATATTTTGTGAAAGAAAAGTGTGTTCCATCAGTAAATTGTTAACAATCTGTTGATAAAAGATTTAATTACAGCTGTAATTATGACTCCAAGCAATAGCCCTATAATTTTTCATGTCCTCTATTTTTTTAACAGCAACCGCAGATTCCCAGGATTTGACAATGAATCCAAAGAATTCAATGCTGAAGTACATAGAGATCACATTTTTGGCAAACATGTAGCAAACTACATGGAAATGCTTCAAGAAGAAGATGAAGAGGCTTTCAAGAAACAATTCTCCAGATATGTCAAATTAGGAATTTCTGCAGGAAATGTAAGAATTTGTCAATTTTCTGGTTATTGTAATTGATTAGGGGTAGTGTGAATACTGACTTGTGTTAAAACCTAAGGTGAAGGAACTCCTGGATCAGTTTTGGACTAAGTAAAAGTACTATTTATAGAAAACTGCAGATTAAATTTTCAGAGGATGTAATCATATTTTATATTAATTGTTTTTCTTTGCATTCTTGTAGATGGAAGAAGTGTATAAAAAAGCACATGCTGCCATCAGAAGTGACCCAGCTCAAAAACCAAAAGACAAGAAGGATGTCAAGACAAAGAGGTAAGTTCACAAGCTTTCTTTAAAATAGCTAGGAACATTTAAAAATGTCGAGTAGAAAGTAGATAAAATTTAAAAAATGGTTCTGAATTATTTTATTATTCTTTTTTCATTATTATTTAAAATATGAGTTTGCCTCCTACTCCCATGAATAATGATGTTTAACTTTTTCATTATTTGCAGATGGAACCGCAAGAAGATGTCATCTGCACAACGTATGGACCGCGTCAAGCAGAGGAAGGCCGCATTCTTGAAAAAGCTTGGACAAGAATAAATATATTGAATGTGTTAATTTGGACATTTGTTGCCACATACTATGAAACATCAAGACTGTTTGAAAGACCAATAATACCAATAAAATATATAAATTTCAGTCAAACTGTAGCTGAATTTATGTGAATACCCATAAGCATGAGGAATAAATAAAGGAAAAAAATTGAATGGATGTGTTTTGTATTTTCTTCAAAAACATATGGCATTGATATTACGAATAATTTCTTTCCTTAATTGTTTTGCAAGATACATTCTCATAATTCAACATGGCTCATGGTAAGAATCATAGTTTCAACTGTAATTCAATCCCACCTTAAAAACCTCCTTTAATTAACTTTAGTGGTTCAATGAAAAAGAGAAGACTAGATTCCACCATGAGCCAACAACCAAATTTTAGATCAAATCACCTTTTTACCAGTTAAATATGGATCTTTCCCAGTGTTCAGTTGCTATAGACAACTGCTCTCTATCCCAATGTATCCCACTTTCTTTATCACTAGAGAATTACAAGTAGGAATTAACAGTAACCAAATACCTTTTTAGCAGTATAGTGGAACTACATTAAGCACAGATGAGCTTACATAAAACTAAATTAAAATGTCTTCATACTTAATAGTTCAAAGAAACCGCTCCAAATCTTGAACAGGTATATCCCACATTAACTTTGCTTAGCACTTGGATTATTCCCTATTTATACATGGATAGAGAAATTTCCAAAACTTCTCACTAAACAACTTGTGACACATAACTCCCAGAATGGTAGAGAACTAGTATTGCAGCATTCTTATTCAACTTTTCTTTATCTAAGTAGTGTGGATATTTCAATATCTTACAGTGTTCAATACACATTAAAAATTACATAGGAGTTTTCTTTCGAAGGGCTAAATCTAGAAAAAGTAAAACTCTCTGATTAAAAGAATAAGCAGATTTAGCTCTTGAACTACAAGCCACAAATTACTGTCAGATAACAATAGGTTTCTTTTTCTAAATTGGATGAGCTTAGAATATACAGATTCAGTATGTTAATTGTGTGAAAAAAAGGTAGATGACAAGCAACACACAAATAATAACATGTAGTGATTTAAATATTAACCTATACATATTGGTATCACAGAATGGGAAAAGAAATTCATATTGAGTACTGCTCAACAAATCTGCAGATAACAAGAACATTTTTAAAACCTAAAATGTCACCTAAATGTATTAACCACTATCACTGTACGTATCCATAAGCTGTTAAAAAAATCTGTTAAGAAAAAGTTTCATTATGATGATCCAAAGGAGCCTGTTTTCTTGATTTACATAATCATGGTGAGTTTGAATACACTTCTAGTGGCACATGAGAAAAAAGTTTTTAAAACAACAACAAAAAATGCCAATGTAGGGCTCATGTAGGTATGTAATACAGAACTCTTCTCAACAGGCATTAAATACCACATACTGATATCCAATTCAAGCTTATGTAAATGTTTATTCACTATGACATATTACATAACAGATATGTAAGATGAAAACATGCCAAAACTGCAATACAAAACTCTATGATGTCTATAATTCATTGGATGATTTGTTTTTCCCCAGTATTTTGTATCCAGCAAGAACTTGTCTTCTCATTACACAATTGTACCAATATCATTCGAACAGTTCCTCGTTGTTAGTTCTTGTAATGAGGGGTCACTTTGTTCTGAATTATGTAGAGTGTTAGAACTGGAAGTGTCATTTTCTGACAACAGGTGGCCTTGTTCATGCTCAGATTCTTCTTCTTGTAGTGGATAAACTTGACTAGATCTAGAATATGGATCGTTAGGATTGTATGGCGGTGGAGGACCCACAGGGTAATTTGTCCTCTCTGTGTAAGGGGGTCTGGATAAATTGCTGACAAAACTGTCTAAACTAGTCATAGACTGGTTATGAATCATGCTTTGGCTACCAATACTGGAACCAGAATAACGTCTAGTTCTTTCAAATGTTGGTGTGCCAACAATTGAAAAAGAGCGCCCTCTTTGAGTTTGACTTAGAACACTTAACACAGATGCATGTCTTTCTAAATTTGCTATAGATTCCAATGCATCAATATCTGTTGGTAGAGCGTCAGCCGTGATGACAATAATCTGTGTCGGTTTGGATGGTTCATCATAATAAGTGCTCAAAGAAACACAAATCTTGCACAGAAAAAACAGAATAGTCAATCCAAATATTACCCCAAATACTATGATGATGGTGATCACTACCGACATCACGGATGATGTTCTGTAAAAAAAGAAAGAAAAAGAAGTTTGTAAGATACAGATCAGACTTCACAATCATGATTGATGGTGAATTTTAAGCATACTATAGCACAGAGCACTAATGTATAGGGTAGTGCAATACTGGATTCACACAAAAAATGTTTTTAATACATGTACATGTATGATAAGATATCATATTATAAATGATGTCTTGAGAAATATTTAACCTGGACCCTTGAAATGAAGACATATGAGAAGACTCTCTCAATATAGAAAGCCTACAGAAAATAAAAATGACACCCAGGCTCTTACAGAATATATATCATAATTATTTTAAAATATTGGAATTTGTCAATGTGGAAAAAAACCACTCTACAAATCAATTGAGGGGACTATATTGGAGTCCTGATTTTCTACAAATTTGGAGAGGGTTTGACCCTATAACCGGCCAACTTAAGCTTGTCATAATAAAGGACCTTTCAACTTTGATATGTCACAAACAAACAAATTTGATTTGCATTAGTTCCCTAAATCATGATCTGAACAAACAACTATATGTATTTTTAACATAATCCATGTCAGCAATAACAAAATGGATAAGGCCAGTAATTTGAGTAAACAAAAAAACTAAGAGTAGCCCATAAAAACACATTTACTAGTATGCGATTATAAAAAAGGGAGACAATAAATTCCTAATTTAAGGCTGCCTTTGTACAGAAAACGTATATGTTCACAGTAGTACCTCTGAATTGTACATATCAGTTCACAGAATTCAACTGTTTAGTGTTACAGATGATAAAAAAAAATAGGTTGATATATTGAATGATTACTTATAAACTACTTATTCATACATTTTAACAGCCCCTCAAGCCCACGGGAATGTTATCGGTTCAAATTTGTGTCGACAGAAAGTTTTTAAGTAAAGATAATCTCTCAAAATAGGAAACTATTAATGAAAGTAGATCAGCATATGTTTAACATAAATCGTGACATAACTATGTCTGTGATTTATCTAATATTTCAAATTCAATAAACACTAAATACTTACACTTTATCTTTCTTCTTTGTGGCCACTATAAATGCTTCTTTCATGTATTCCTATTCAAGTATCCTGCCTTACAAACTGAAAGTGAATGTAAAAAGAGGTCAAGTTAGCTATACTCTAACTGTGAATGACATCATCTTTGTGTAACTGTCTTTCACCATTTCACTAATTATAAAGCTATATCAATGTTAACCATATCAACTTATTTTCTTTACAACTATACACCATGTCAAGCTATTTGAGAAACAAGTGCAAAGTTCTTTAGTTCAGATTCAACTAATGATAAATAATAATACATTTGAAACAAAAAAATATAAGTTTAAGTACAGTCAACTTAATGGAAAAAAACATTAGAATGTTGGCTTATCAAGATTAAACATTTGCATGATAATATATAAATTGTTCTACATTAAGACACTGACAGGAGTGATAAATGATTACAAAATGTGGCTCTCTTGACATGGTTATCTAAATGAATCCACAACCACATATACATGTGCATGTGTATTCATAAATGGTAAAAATAGCATGCAAATAGTTAATGTTCTGTACTAAATGTCCTTTTAGATTTGTTTTCCTCCCTAGCCTAACTTTTTAAAAGTTGAATTATTACTACCTGGGGGTTTCTTTCAATTCATATTTTCACTACGTTTACTTCTTATAATTCCATATACCACAGACTGACAGAGTGGGTAAACTTCTCCTTGGTTGGATTCAGACTGTAGTCTTGAACTGGGAGTTGAAGTTTTCAGCGAAAAAACTGTGAAAGCCAAGACAAAGAATTTCAGATATACATGTTTATGAAATTTAAATCAGTGTATATATTAAAGCAATCATACTTACATAAAATCAGGATTCAAAGCATTTGAATTATCAAGAGGATAGACATCTTCAATTTTGTTGTGAATAATATCATGGGTTCAAGCAGCAATGTTTAAGTAGTAATCTGTTATACAAATACTTGAATCGGTCACCATTAGATGAAACACGAGTAAATTCTTTCTGATATTTGCTCTGACCTCATTTTGTGTTTTTACAACTGCCATGAACTTTTTTATGTAAAGATGACATCATTTGGAAATGTAGGCCCATGAGATGCTATTCTCCAACTTATGTAAAACGACCTCATTCCATGTGAAGTTGGTGTGAAACTTCGATGTGGGCCTACAATATATGATGCCAATCGTAACGAAATCATCAACCCAAAGTTATAACATCTACAACACTAATTTCATACTTACTTCTATCTTAACCCTTTACTCCAGCAGTTCAAGCGAAAGTTATACGTTTGTACCACATTCCCGTAACAGACCCCTTGTCGCATGCAGATGGTTTTTGTTTCACAACAGCAAATGGCATTGTGTGTAAGTAGGCCGAAAAGTTTTAACTTGACAGTTGTCAACACTGTTTAGAGCCAGTCGTTCAGTTTCCTCAGCTGGCGCGTTGCCCAAAGTGGTGACTTCACGTTACATCCTGTGCAAGGCTCTGTGCTTTGACAGCACTAAAACTTGATTAAACTGTGCTGTTTTCTTGTAGAAAAGGAATGGAAGACTTAATTTATCTTCAGCTAACTTCCTTTATTTTATGTATTCTCAAATCCAAGGAAATGAAATAAAATTAAAACATATTTAGCATTTATGATATGTGAGGGGGGTGAAGGGGGGGGTCTGATCCCAGTTCCCAAAGAATCAAAAATAAAAATCCCAAATCCCGAAAAATCACACATCAAAAAAGGTCACCCCCAAATCCCAAATCCCATAGAATTCAAATTCAAAATCCCAAATCCCAAACAATTAGAATGTCCAATCCCAATACCAATCCCAAAGAATAGGTAAATCCCAAATCCCAAGAAATTAAATCTGAAAAGTCCCAAACAATTAAAAATGCCAAATCCCAATTCCCAAGGAACCCCTCCCCCCTCATATGTGTGTCCTTTTATTTGAAAACAAAAGAGGAGCAAAAGAATATCAATTTATCAGATTATTTTGCTCCTCTTTTGCTTTCAAATAAATGTACACATATATCATTAATTAAATGCTAAATATGTGCCGTAATTTGAACTGATTACTAAACTTATACATAGAATAAATTTTGAAATGAGAAATGTTGAAATAATCTATTCAATTGTAACCTGTAGGAAAGAGCATTCGTTAATTTTCTTTCATTATGACATTAATAACCTATCATCTACCATACCTGTACGGATTTTGCTTTCGTATAATTCCTTTATTTGAGCTTGAGGGAATTTTTTAGTTCTTTTAAAACTCTTACTCCTCTAATCCTGGGTAAGCCCCCCACCCCCACCCCCACCCCACCCGTATATCGTGAAGACTAAAAAGAATGTTTTACTTGCTTTGTTCAATAGCAAAGCACCGTTTTTGTTTTGTTTTTACGATTGTTTTTATTTCAAAAAGGGAATTTCCCTTGAAGAGGGACAATAAAGATTTAAATACATATGAAGCAGCCAAAGCAAAAAGGAAAAATTAATCTATTTTATCTTTATCGATATTTCATTAAAAAAATATTTCAAAACCGAAACCTCGAAATTGTTTGCTGAAAAACATTTAAAAAAATATATTTAGGCCCTCTTTTTGTAAATACAATGCATGAAGAGTCTTGACAGATAAGTTTATTTCAACAGTAGAAAGGAGAGGGGGGCTTCCATAGATTTGTTCAACTGTAGCCTATTTTCAGTTCTGTACGTTGATTGGCTGTCAGAAGAAAAATATATATTACTACGCATATTTCTAAAAAAATATAAATCATATCATATGAATCCGAAACAATAGAAACCCTTCTGAAAGTCTCTTTGAAATAAAAAGGATTAATTGTGAGACTTTGTTCTGAGAAACACTTCATCAAAGTACTTTAATTGTTTTCGACCTATCTGGCACAGGTAGGGATATATTTTGGTGTCTGTGCGTGACAAGGTGTAAACAACATGGCAGGTGCCTGTAGCAAAGGTATAGAGAAGTTACCCCATTTAGGTAGTTAACATGTTTCCAAGCGGTTGATCACACGAAATCAGGAATGAATTATAGGATTATATGGTTAATTTATTCTTGAGATGGATGAGTTTTTACATAGAGATGCTGACGAACTGTCATTAGAATCGTCCGTCTCCCTTGCTGGAGAAAATAGTCTAAGTTTGTCTATAGCTTCAAGACAGCTTTATGGCATTCCATACTCTAACTGTGGTACTCCAGTCAGAGGAGTAATCATTGCTTCACGGAAAAATGCATCAAAGAAATTTCCAAGAGGACAACCTAAACGTCAGCCAGAAAAAGAAAATAAATCTAGAGCAAGACAAAAGAAACCTCATGAGGTAATTTTGGTCCTATTCCTAATTAATACTTTGTTTACAAAATATTAGGATAGCCTATTCAGGCTATTGACAGTATTGTATAAATCATTTTATGCCAAACAAATGAACTGGGCATGGATTTTATGTAAATGGTTGACATGAAAGTTTATTGAAATTAGTGTCTTCATTATGTAATGTATATCTTTTTATGTGTAGCTTTCATGGTACATTCATGTAGATTTCAAAACTAAAAAAGGTGTTATAAATGTATTCTTGATCAAGATAAATGTGAAGAAAGTTGAAAACTTCCAAAATTATGTTACCTTTATTTTTGATACAAAGACTGAATTTTAAAGTGGAAAATAGCAGCAATTATTACCACACATTGAAAGAAAATAAGATTTTGTTTGAGAGATTTCTACATGAGCATACAGCTGTATAATTAATAACCTTTAACACTGCAGGAATATATGCTCATGGGTAAATAGTTGTGTTACTTATCATTATGAAAAATGTCATCTTTATCTTTACTGTTTGTTGAAATAGGCAATCTTTTGCTGCTTTAACAACCATACATTTTAACAAGTGGATTAGAAAGCTGTGATATAGGCAATTCATGTATTTCTTTAAGTAGTTCGTTATTTATATTTCTGTTTGTTGTTTCTTTTCCACTTCAGCCTGCCCCTTTTCTTAGTGTTGATAATTTACTTGTAGAGAAAAAGCAGGTTTCATCTAAGCCAGGTGATTATGTTTACTTTTTCTGTATCAAACCTTTTTTGTGAATAAGAATTTAATGTTATTTTACTTGTTTTTTTAAAAGATATTTTTATTTGTAAACATAGAGTGTTGGACTATGGTAGCTCTTATCTAATATAAACTTGACTATTTGAATAAAATTTCGCCATATTTATGTTTGAAGCATCAGCAAAGGTAAACAACCAGACAGGAGAAAACTCTATATCAGGAAGAACCCAAAACAATCAATCAAAGACCCCCAGAACAGCGAAGACAGGATTTAATTCTTCAACAAGGTAAAAAAAGAACCCCTTGATTATTTTCTATTTCCACAATTATGTGTATATTGTGACTTGTATTATGTAAAAAATGAATACAGTCAGAAAATGTTAAGTGCAGGGGTCAATTTTGTCTTGAGGGACCTGCCTGCATGTTTATCAAGGATATTGGAAAAAGTTGAACATTATAAGATACTTGTACCACCAATTATGAAAATAGGATAAGGTTAGAACTGTCTGGTTCAAAAGTGTACCCCTGGAAATGTGATGAATTTAATGGTTGAAATCAATACTCTATAATTATGCAATTGATTTGTGCTTTTTGTCAAGAAATAAATGTATATGATTATAACCATTTGATTGTTTCCTTTTACAGTCGATTTAGAAGTGTCTCTAGAGCTAGCAGTGACTGGAATACTATTGTACCCTCTAACTTCAGAACTACACCAATCTCGGAGCCAAATCATTACAACCACCATATCAAATCCCCATTCAAACACAAAGTCAGTAAGAATGAAAATGACAAGGTAGGCAAACCAAATCATTTGGATTATCTTTCTTAGTCTGTATAAGCAAAAACAAATTAAGGGTCCTTTCTGTAGTTCATATTGAAAAGCCTCTCAGTCATTTAAATCATTTGGCATATCAGCAAGCTTCACTAAACACATATGTTGAAACAGAAAATAAAACCAAAAGAATACAATTGAATATAGTGTACTATTTTATTCTAAACATTAAACATGTACCTATCAGATTATCTTGGTATTATGATTATGTAAACCGAAAGTCTTACTTAGGAAGAAATTTTCTCAAAGCTAAATCTTCCTATAGAGATGGAACATGTATACTACATAATACTTTTGAGGACATAAACTTTTGGCCCCCATTTTAATGTAATCAAGTTATGAATCTGAAAATATTTGCATGTTAATTAATGTACTTATTGCTTAAGACTAGATAGATCCTTTTTGATTATGCCACATAGTCTGTTGGGAAATCAATGACCTAATTTTATTTTATTAAGGCATCAAGAAGTAGTTCTCCGTCCCATCAATTGCGAGAAGCTACAGAAGCCGCAACGTACGCTGTGGCTAGAAATATGGCAAAAGAAAAACCAGAAGAAGAGAAAAGGAAAAGTGGAAAATTAGTCAAGGGAAAGTAAGGCTACAAGTATTTTTTGTTTATTTTCTAATGACATTTTGTTATTTATATTTATAGGTTTTACTGTAAAATATTCGACTTATTCTGATTTTGAAATGACTGCGTAATTGTTGGATTTTTTTGAAAATCTGATTAATTTGTTCAAATTCTTTTATTAGATTAAAACCCATGTACCCAGTCAGTGTAGATGGACCAACCGTTCAGCAATGTAGAGGAATTGTAGCAGGTAGGTTGTCTTGTAAACTGTGTCATTACTTTAGTGATTGTAGATTCTTTGAAAGTTGTACTATCAAAATGTTCATATCATTATCATTGACTTTATACATAACACAATGTAGATTTGATAGTGAATTAGTGGATAAAGTAATGGCCATTGAACAGAGGGATCCATTCTCGGTTTAACTAAAATAGATTTTCACTTCATCATAATGTATGTTTGGTGATATATATTTGAAATCTTTTAACGTTATTATTTTATTGATTTGATATTAATTCAGCAATCAGACAAAAAAAATATACAATTTAGAGATTTTGTTATGCAAGATAATGTTGACATATTTGTTTGAACATTTTATTCATGATAAGTGCATTAAAATTCATTTTGATAAAACTAAACAGTTAAAAATAAATAGTCTTATAGTAATTCTTAACTAATGTTTTTGACCTGTTTTAGTTACGAGGTCTAAGTGCACTAAAACAGGCGATTCTTTATGGAGAACAGAAGAATTAAACACAAGAGGTTTACAGACAAATCTTAATCTTGATTTATGTCCTAATCACCTATTTATATAACTCATTCAAATTTGTACAAAGGGGTATTTACTAACAGTCTTGTATAATGTACCTTATTTGAACTTTTTCAAAGGGGTGCTCACTAACAGTCTTGTATGTGTACCTTGTTTATGGGTCTTTTGAAAAGTCAGTCCTACACTTGAAATTCGTATGGTCTTTTGTGAAAGGTCAATTTTAGTTATTGTCATTAACTTTGGAACTAATCTATGTTTTCTTTTTCGTTTATGAATATAAAATTCAAGACAGAAGCAGTTGGACAATACTGTGTTGTGACTCCTTAAAATGTTTTGTGTTTTGTTCTTTTGACGATGCATATGACTGGAACATGTTATATTATTTATAATTTTAATGTGATTTTTTTAGTTTTGTAATACAATTGTGTCTTTGTATCATTTTAATCTCTTTTGGGTTTTTTAAGTGTGAAAAGTTAATATTCTGTGTGCAGATTTTGTTGGTGGATTAAAATCTGTATCTTTGTATGCAATGCATAAGATTATGTATGGAAATCTAATGCGTATTGTTATTGAATTTGATAGATTTTAATATTTTTGATTTTATTCCCTATTTGTGGAGGACACTTATTGAAAATCAAATCTTGTTCTAAAAAAGAAATTTAAGGTTAAGTCATTTGCAATTTGGACAATAATTTTATAGAAAATGAAGAGAACTCCATTTGACAAGATTTACATAAATTTTCTTTTTCTGAAATTTTTATTAAAAGGGTTGGTTTCCTTTACAAAAGTATTTTCATATTTTCATTTCAGAGCCTCAGTTCAGTAACCAATACAGTAGAACTCTTCAGAGAAGGAGAAACTTATTGAGCACAGTGCAACCTGGTCAACAGCTCTTCCCAGAACGCCCCCAGACTACAGAATCTGTACATCGTACTTCCATTGCGTCTGATCTGTCTGAACACAGATTGCAAGAAGTTGATCAAGAACTACAAGAGTATGGAGAAAATGAGTAAGTGAACAAATATACCAGCGTTACTTGTATAATACTATTTGCACATATTAGCAAAATGTTACTTGTTCTAAGATTCCCATTTAATGAAGGTAGATAATTATGTCATATGAGGTAAGAAATCGTCTCAAAAAGCTACATTCCAAAGTTGAACAATGTATTCTATATTTGCACATAGTTGTCTTTTTTACATTAAAAAAATCTCTTTATCAATCCTGCAATTTTGAATTATTCTGTTACAGGGAAGAGGTTTTCTTCCAAGATTCTGATAGGCCTACAACATATTCATCTCCCAGATCTTATATCATATCAGAAGAAACAAAAACAGAAAATGGAACAGAAGATGTCATACAAGAAAATCATGAGAGTCTCTTTACCAAATGTGAAAATGCTAAAATGCTTAATCCCAGTGATTTCAGGTTTGATTCAAAAGGTAAAATCAAATCTAGTGCATTATCTCGACCAAAAACTGGTCAACCCCCTTCCATGAGAAAATCTGTGAGATTTGCAGAGGAGTATGATATCAAAAAGACTCCTCGGGCCAAATCTGCAAACCCTAGACTGCAGGGTGCACAAGCTAGTCAATATCAAACAGAGGAAGAAGATGATGAAAAAGAAGACAAAGAAATTAAAAGGAAATCTTGGAAATGTAAATCAGATGAAGAAAGACTAGAAAAAAGAGATCGGAAAGATGATGAAGATGATGATGACCGTGGAGGATTTGAAAGGGGGAAACACTCTTCAAAGCAAAATGTTTTTTTGGACAATACTGGAAGTAGAGAAAATGGAGTAGATAATCAAAATGAAGAAAACTTGAATAGCAATAATAACAATAATAATAATGGGAAAACTAAAGATGGAGACAGCAATGAAAAGGAAGAAAAGGGTTCTGAAAATGAGGCTTACGAAAGCAAAGACGTTTTTACCAATAGAACTCCTATTGCCACAACAGCCTTTCAGTTAGATTTCAGTGAAGATGCCAAACCAGTAAAAACTAACACACAGCTCTCAGCAAGACGTCCTGTGAGTAAATTAGGACATTGGGAAGATTGTTTAAAACCAGATGGAGACACAACTGGTTTGGCCATCATGGGAAATAGTACTAAACCTGAAGTTGGTGAAGCAGAATTTGTGAACAAGGAAGAGAAGAAATCAAGCTATGTTTATCATCCGCAAACAAAAACAAACTTGATAAGACCAGTGTCGGGCAAGCAGTATGAAAAATGTGAGCCACTGAGGAGTATGTCTTTGGAATTTGATGATATGGAATCAATGGGAGAGGCATCTGTGCCAAGATATGAAAGGCCATTGTCCTCTAGAAAACAAAGACTTGATTCTAGTGAAAGTCTTGAAACAGAGAATCAGAGAGCAACTCCAAAAGGAAAGATTGTCAGGGGATATTCAGCAAAAGGCAAAAGACCACCACCTCAAGAAAGAGGACCACAGTATTTTAAAGAAGAAGAGAAAAGAAAACAACAAATATTACATCAGCAAAAATCTTCACAGATCAATGTTAAACAACAATTTTTTGTCATGCCCAATAGCAATGATGCTAGTGAAAACGCTGCAGGCTTTAAGGGAACTACCGGAAGATATGGCGCCGCTCAACAACAACGTAGACCTATGTCAGGAATATGCATGGCTAATACACCAAGCAAAATGAAGCGTCCAGAATCGGCACCAATGATAGTGTCAAAGCAGGAAGATGAACTCACAGTGGCTGGAAACAAAGTAAAACATGTCATGAAGTCAGGAATTTGTAATAAATGTCATAAACCAAGCAGTAGAATTATTGAATTTACAGAAAGTGGGGATTTACTTGTATGTGAGAAATGTGTTTTGAGGCAGAAAGTGGTTGAAGCACATTCAGAAATTAATAATTCTAATCACAACTGTGATGAAATAGAGTCTAGAAGTAACAGTCCTGCACAGGAAGAAAATCGTTTAGAAGGGAATTCTGGGAATGATAATATTCATCAGACATTTGAGGATTTGGAATCAGGACTAAATGCTGTACAAAATGAAATCAGACAATCTTTGAGGAATCGTTCAGAAACAGAATCAAAAGAAGATCTTGACATTATAGAAGACGATGGCAGTGATATTGATGTAAATGACTATGAAAGACTGAATAAAAATACACACGAAGAAAAAGAAGAGATTGAAGACGAAGAAGAAGAAGCGCCACCTACAAAAGAAGAGATTTTGGCCGAGGAACAGAAGAATGATCTAGAAGAAAGCGGCTTACCATATGGGCAAATGAGCACAGTTTTAACAGGATCTGGAAATGAACAGTCTGTGTACAGCATGAAAATATACCACTTCCAATCCAAAGAAGAAAGTGTGAATGGCTCTAGACCATCATCAGGGCATGGAGGCAGTGCACAGAGGTCTAAAAGTGTGGGGAGTATTAGCACATATGGAACCACCATTATGAGTGACAGCTTCGGGGATCTTGGGATGATGCAACAAACAGGCCTCAATATGTAAGTGTTTTAATTCAGTCACAAATTCAAAATTAGATCTGTACTTCTTTTGAGAGAAATTGATTACTTTGTCAAGTTGAAAAATTGTTATTCTAGGGAAACATTTTATTACTGTTTCATTTTTTTGTTTTTCATATTTTACATTTAGAGAACTTTATGCTTATTTTTTATTACAGGGGAAGTGAAGGAACCGGTTTTTCAGTCAATGCAACATCAAAAACTTTACACAGGTACACATAAATAAGCTCTAATTCTAGTGCTATTATTTTGGTGAAAATTAGCTTTAGTTTGTTTTAAAAAGAGTATCATGTAAACTTTATAACGTGATAAATGTTCTCACAATGTTTGAAAGTATAATTTTGGTTTCAGGCTTACAATTTAAGGTATTCCTTTTATTTTGTAGAAACAAACTAGACACACAGGTTGATCCTGTGGCCCCATATCCTCCACTTTGTTTTAGAGTAAATGCTAGGCCACCAGAGGGCTCCCTTTACCTCTTTGCATATGGAGCAAACATGAATCCAAATAGGTAAGCAGTTATTTTGCGTTATTGAAAAATGTGTTTGCAGTTCTACTTTGATATTATTGTCCAGTAGTCATTTTCATTATTTCATGAAAACTGAGCTCCCTTTTTTAAAATTATTGGTTTCTTTTAGGTTATCCACATTGATCAGAAGAGAGGTAACTAATCGTCTATGGGGTCTGTTATATGGATTCAAGCTTGTCTTCAATAAAATAGGTATGTAATTTGTAAAACCTTTAGTTATATTGTATTTTGTGTTAATTTATAGTTTTTGAATTCAAATGCAATTACTAGTATTTACCCAATATTTAAAAGCGGCCTGTTACTGAAGGAATGTAATGTGTTTGTTGAATTGCTTTTTAAAGGAAAATTAAGTTGTTCATCTATTTTTTTGTTTAAAATGCTCTACAATTATATAAATGTAAACCTCACTATTTAAAATTAATTTGTATATTTATATGTTATTTTTCATATACCAATAGGTTTGGATTTTGAAGCTGGTGGATTCCCTAATATTGAATTCAACCAATTTTCTGGTGTAGAAGGTTGCTTATATACAATTACCCCTGCAGAGTTAAATCGTCTAGATCAGTGTATGGGGTACCCTGAACATTTTGAACATGTTATGCTCCCTGTCTGGATGTTGAACTGTGATGATGCAGATTCCCTTGGTCTAGCACAGTATTGTGTTCCTGCTGTCATGTATATTGCACAAGATAAATGGATTCAGAAAGGTAAAATTTTAAATGTATTTACACAATGGAAATAAAACTCTACTTATGCACAGTGACATTAAGTAAAACATTTATAAATTCTCATAGGTTTCTTATACACTTCTTTGTGAAACTTACTCATTTTTTTTATTTACAAGATATTTTCAAACAGGTAAAGTAATAAGAGAAATGTCGAAATGAATATTGTTCTTAATTTACAAGAAATACATGTACCAGAGCTACTATTTATGACTTTTCAACCATTTTAGCTTGCAGAATAAGATCACTTCCAGCAAAATAAATTACGATACGAATTTGTACAGAAAGTTAAAATAGAAGATGGAGAGTAAGAGCTTACCAAGATTATAGATAAAGCATTTTCATAGAAAGTAACTTGTTTTTGTTTCAGACTGTAGCAATTTACCAAACAGTTTTACAGTAGACCAATGTTTGAGAAGTGGTGATAAGCTTACTCCAGAATATAAAAATTACATCGAGAGTTTGAGAGTAAAAGATGACGATGTGCAGTAAAGTTATTATGCCATGTTTATAGAGATGACAAAAGTATATGCAAACACAGGCGCAAACTCTTTGAGGGACAATGAAGGAGAGGATAGACTTATTTTATCCTCAAAAAAATCCACTGGCAAATTTTCCCTTCTCTGCTATCATTATATTTTTTGTTCCAAGTTATTACAATTTGTTGGGGGGGAGGGGGGGGGGGTGTTGTTAATGAAAACGTTTTTATTAGCAATGATTCATTCTTTCAATGGCCTGAAATGAGATTTTTCACCTCTGTGCCTCATTTCTGACATTATTTCAACAAACAGTATTTCTTTGTTAATCAAAATAAGAGTATTAAAACAAATCATAATTATGTTTTTAGATATAATATTGAAATTACAGCTCATCCATTTTAAAACATTGTTAGCAAAAATCAGTTAGTGATATGATAGAAGTTGATGTTGTGTTTTAGTGACGATTGAGTGATGATTTGTGAATGATTAGATGTTTGTTAGTTGTAGATTTACATAGGGACTGATAGTTATTTAACATGACCTTGAGATGAATGGCTTGAATCTGGTGCCAAACAAAGCAATACACCTTTTCACAAAGTAATGCTTGGAAAAGGTAGCGCTAATTTGTTATTTTATCACATACAAAGATTAAAGCCACATTATAGAATGCTATGCTTGAATGAAAAAGGATTATAGTAATTCTTTGTTTGGCACCAGATTCAAGCATTTTCTCAAGGTCATATTATATAACTATCATGCCTTATTGATTCAAAGTTAAATGAACTTGGGGAGGAAAGATCAGAAACCTGCATTAGAACCTATATTATTATTGCTTACTTTTTGCATTTATCTCATAAGGCAGTGGACAGCTAGATTTTGATAAAATTTATGTATGAGAAAAAGTAATATCAATTCAAGGAATAGAATAAAATATTTTATCAATTTACATAATATTTACTGTGATTTATATGAAAAATATTGGCTACCTTCACAAGGTATTCAAAGGAAATTAAAAAGTATTAATTAATATATTGTAAACACAATTCAGTGATTATAAATTTATGCAAATTTGATTGTTACATTCCATTGTGTCTTTTAAAAATGTATTCCTCTTGTAATTTAATTCTTTTTTATTGTTACGAATTGAGATTTTGGCAATACTGCTGCTGGCATCATTTTACAATTGTATACAATTAATTGTTCATTAATGTTCAAAGTAAATCACTTTTTTTGCAGTAGTTTAAAGGTCTTCTGTATGGAATTTATATCTACAAATTGAAGTCTGGTAGTGAGCTTTACAAGTATTACAGAGTAATGATATTCCGAACACATCTTATGCAGCTTAAAGCCATGTGGGCAAGGAACTAAACTTGTTTCATGTGGATATGAAATATCAATTATAATTAATTTAGCATTAGATTGTTAATATATATGTATACAATTCGTTATTTTAATGTCATTATTTATTTATGTAGATATCAGTATTGAATGTTCACTTTCAGGTATTACCGTATAAGTCCTTGTCAATGGAGTTAATTATGTTTGGAAATATATAATATATGCAAAGTGTATGTCGATAGCTATCATTAAAACGGTTGTTATTTTTTTACGATTACTAAAAACTTCATATATTTTCACCATTTGACGAATAGAAAGAGAAACTGCTGAGAAAAATGACATCACTAATAAAGAAATAAATTGTCTAATAGTATTACAGAAAGTCTGTATTAGTATACAAAAATGTTAATGTATATAGAGGGATCTGGATTGGAGCTGATGATAATTTTGAGAGGAATTAATGAATTTAGAGTCTAGACAATCAATTTTTACATTTACATATTGATGTATTTTAGGTCTGTGATATGCACATTTTGTGATATTGTATTACTCTATTGAATCCCAATAGGTTATTGTTTTGTGAATTTTGATTTTTTTTTTAAATCATGGGGTATTTATTCTGCTGCACAAAATACAAAATGTGGTATTCTGCTGCACAAAAATAAAATGTGATAGAGAACAATAAAAAAAATCAGTTAAAATATAATTCAGTACTTGTATTTTTATTCTTTACCAAAGGCATTAGCATAGTTTGAATTTCAAAGAATTTTGATTGTATAATGCATGTCCACCTTAATTTTGTAATCTAACATCTCTTTTAGGGGTCCTTTCAACATATTTTGAATGACGGTAAATCACCTTTTCACTTCACTCTAAAATTTACATATCAAATACTAAAATAGCACCTAGACTAAATGGCTGTTTACCATACAATAGCCAGCCCATGACCTATTCACGGTGACCTTCAAGATGAACTTTGTTTAAATTATCTAAGATAACACAATGACTACCTGTGAAGTTATTGTTGTTCATCACAAAAAGTTGACCTTTCTGGGTCACCTACTATTTATGTTTATTAATGACCATGTAAATAACTACAATTTTCATGCTAAACCCTCTACACTCTTGGTCCTAACTATCTGTCTTTAATCTCATAAGATATATTATAAATCATGACAATATAACATCATTTTTTAATTTTTGTTTGATTCATTTGATAAATACTAAATATGTAAATCTTGCAAAAAAGAAATTACCTTATTTTTGCTATTTTAGTTAGACTTTAGGTTCTGGTAAAAAATCTTTTAAAAAGTTACAGCCCTGAAGCCACAATTTCAAAAGGACAATTAGTACAGGTAAAAAAAAAAGGTAATTTTCATTTTATAAATACATCTTATGAAAAACAGGCCACATTTTTTGCAGACATTCAAGAAATGGAGTACTTTCTTACAGTCCATGTCTGGAAAAGAGCACCTTGTTAGTAGGATTGGCCTTTGAATGTAATATCTAAATATATTATGTATAATCTGAAAAAAACTTTTGTGGAGAAAATGATAATCTTTTGAGCCATATTACAAAATATCATAACAAAGATGTTTAAGTAAGAAATAGGCTTTAACTTCTTACATCGAGACTTAAGTGAAGAGTCCTTGATTTTCCCCCACAAGTGTACCCAGACAGTGTTATATCATAGACCTGTAGCTGATTGTTGAGAGTTGACAAAGGTTGGGGTCATGAATGTTTGGGTCAGTTTACTCTGGCCACTTTGAATTTCATTTCTCATTTTTTGCAGAGGTGAGTGGTTGATCTTTTTTTGCAAGTGGTCTCCTTCATATCAAAGATAAAAAGTTTCAATTCTTAATTAAATGTTTTCTAAAGAATTATTTAAATTGTCGTTAATCTTAACAATTTTGAATTAACAAGAAATCTACTCATTGCTCAATATCAGGAATGTACAGTACAAAAGATAGCAATGATGATAAAGTTGAATGCATCGTTTTGCTTACATCATCTAGTGATGCTTTTCAAATTTCAATCTAAGCTGATTTCATTCTTTCTTTCATTTCAGTGAAAATACTTGTAATTGCCAGCTATCCATTATGCGGTGGTCATTCCTATACACATGTCTCCTTGCCTATCTCCATACAAGCCATGCTTACGAGTGCCCTGATCAGTGTACCTGTACACAAAACACGGGTGAAGGAAGGGATACCCAAAGTGCTGGGAAACCTGTCCTGATAAGCTTGGATGTGGATTGTTCCATCAAAGACCTAACAGAAATTCCAAATCTTGATGGTTTGAAGGGAATACACATACATCATCTTAATTTGGACTACAATGAGATAGAAAATATACAGCCCCATGCTTTCTCTGGGTTGGAAATTCATGAAATCTCATTCAACTCGAATCCTATTCAAAATGTCAGTGATTTGGCTTTTGGTGATCTTGAAAATAACCTGGAGTATTTGTCAATGCAGCAGACAAAGCTTGAATCTTCTCCCAAGAATTTTCTAAAAGGGTTAACAAGTCTAAGAACCTTGGATTTCAGTAAAACAAGCAGTGACATATTTTATGATTTAACAGATGAATTCTTTGGCTCACTACCAAGTCTAGAGGTCCTCATCATCAAGAGTTCTAGAATAAGTTCTATTCATACCAAAGCATTTGTAGGCGTTGAGTCTATAGGTGAACTAAAACTGGATGGGAATAAGATTCAGAAAGTTCCAGAAGCAATTCAGATTCTTAGCAACTTGCAGTACCTGTCGCTTTATATGAACAAAATTACTTCGATATCTCAAGGAGTCTTATCAAGGCTTCCAAAATTAAAAGTTCTAAATCTAAGTGACAATATTATAAACAATGCCAGTTTGATTCATAAGGATGCATTTGGAGGATCTGCACCACAATTGGAAGAATTGTATATGAAATACAATGACCTTACAGAAGTCCCTACTCAGATCTTTGGTGGGATGGTTAAACTCAAAATGTTAAGCCTTGCAGGATGTGGTATACAAAGTGTTCCCACTGGTGCATTTGCTGATCTAGAAAGTCTTGAAGATTTGGATCTGAGCAGCAATCCGTTAGAAATTGAACCATCCATATTCAATGATATTGAAGACACATTGATATCTTTGAAAATCAATAGTTTGAACTTGGACAAGGTTCCAACTGAAGCATTGAAAGTGTTGAAAAACTTACAAAGTTTGGACATGAACGGGAACCAATTCTCTGAGCTCTCAATTGATGCTTTTCAGGGAGTAGCTTTCAGGAAATTACAGATGATGTATTGTGGGATAGAATCAATTGATAGTGATACATTTGAGCCTGTCAAAGCCCCAATCCATGTAGTGTTGAATCATAATGACATTAAAAACCTTACATTTGTAACAGACCCCTGTAAATTTGACAGTGTTGAAGTCTTTGGGAATTCTATTGACTGTAATTGCGATATTCATGCAATATCAAAGCACAGTACTACAAAAATTATTGGAAAATGCACCTCTCCACCAGAATATGCAAAAATGGATCTGGGAAGTGACACTTTGATAAAACAACTAGGAGACCAATGCCAGACAAACACTACAACAATACAAGAAGAAAACCCAATCCAATGTGACTGGTGGGAAAGTAAAGGCTCTGCGAGTGGGAAAGGAAATTCAGTGATGTCTGCTTGCTTCAGTCTAATTCTCCTTTTGCCATTCGTGTCAGTAGTATCGTTGTTTTTGCAGTAAATCATTATCTACTAGCAAAGTTGTGTTTGAAGGCAGATCTGTTTCTGAAAATCATGAAGATTTAATTTTGTAAGCTAACTGTTGTACAATGGTGGGTGTGTCATTGTTTCCCTGTGTCAGATGAAAATGTAATGATGTCAGTTTTAGATCTATGATAGAATTAGCTTTTAATGTTGTCACTGAAAATGATATGATATTAAAACATCGAAAAAGGAAAATGATAACATCACATTCAATATTTTTATTGTTATTTTATCCAAATGTACTTTACATTCATTCAAAATTCATTTGATTTTCACCATTTCTTCCCAAACTGTACAAAATATTTTAACAAAAACCTCTTATGATTATCCTACCTAAGCTTGTTACTGCATTTGATTAATTTGTGGAACAGTCTATACAAAGAAGTGCTTTAATAACTCTGTGAAAAAAAGCTGCAGTTTAAATGATGTGCACAAACAGAACCCATAATGGTAACTTACCATAAGTCAAAAGTTCATACCAAAATTCAAGTCTTTAAAAACAACAAATAAATACAAAAATGTTCATCCAAATGTTGTATCGAAAAAAATAGCTTTGATTTGAGGTAACATTACATTGATAAAAAAATGTCATATCACATTTAGATCTGCCACAAAAAGTACTACATTGAACTTTCAAAGTCTTTGATCTGCACTCACAGTGTCCATAGGAATTGATCAGAATTTGAACGACTGCCAAGAACAGCAACCCCAAAATATTTGTAAAAGAACACCTTCTACAACAACCTACCTCTGTATAATTATACCAGTGTAATTTAGTTCCAATGGTTTGATTTTAGGGTCTAGATACCATGTTGTTAAATATGCTAGCACTGTAGAAGAGTGTACTGAAGTACAGTTCCCTGAAATATTTTACAACTACATTACTCAAACCAAGACCAATTCTATCTTTCGAACATAATTCAAAGAAAAGTAATTTAGCAAATAAATCATTCTTTATCCGTCTTTAAATTACTCATTGGTAAGTTTTCAACTATGAATAAATTTCATAATACTTTAAAAAAGAAAAGAAAAATGGTGATTAGGCCATTCCGGTTTGATTAGTTGGTCGATGGATTTTTTTGTACTTAAAGCGCTGTATACATATACACCTGTAGCTTTAAGAGTTTGTGGGATAAAGTATAGGGTTGTAGTATACCAATTCCTCACAAATGTATACACCGCTTTAATATTGGGTCGGTCAGTCCATTTCTTGTTTGATTTTTTGTAGACATCATTCGGTCTTGTACGCAGAAACAACTGAAAGGGCCAAGGTGCTCCTTGTTTCAAGGATTACGAAAGAATATTGTGTATTGTTTAAAAAATATCTTTATAGTTCTTTATTTCTAATCGAAAATGTATATTTACAAGCCTATGATGATTTGGTTGCCAAATTTGACAAAAAATCAATTTCTTTTAAAATAATCAATCAAATATCGGTCGGTCGAATCCATCTACCAACTAATCTATTTGGAATGGCCCTATCTTTAAAATAGTCTGGTCCTCTGGTCTACTAGTAACTCCTACCCTGGTTTAATCCATCATACACAACATATATTGACATTCTCAAATATTTTATAAGCAACAAAATGTCAACACTTTATAAATTAAACACAAGGAAATATCAATTTGTATATATGATTAATACTTTTGTCATTCAACTTTCTATTTTGCTATATGACACATATACTTTGCTAGCTTCATCCATCAACATTGAACACATCAACCTCTAAGTTTACAAAAACAACATCGTTTTTAGAACATGATGGCAAGTGAATTGTTATACATTGGATTAGTGGTTTGTTTTGGCACAACCCCTAATCATTTGAAGTGTGAAATATTTTCATAGGGCATTTCTCCTCTCTGGCATTTGAAAATATTACTTCAGTAAACCAACATTAGTTATGTCAAAAGGTGTTTACTGTGAACTCTCCCGATCAGTTGAACATAAAATTGTTGGACAATATAAACATAGACATTTTCTCTCTCTATATGGTATAATTTCAAGTAAATGGGAACTGTCCAACACTAGTGTAAAAAAATCAACAATGAAAGAGCCTTGATTCCAAGCTAATCCTACATTATGGTTGGCTAGATAGGAGTAAACAGCCTATCAAATCTCTCTTTTGATTTTACTTTTGAACTGATTTTGATCATTTACTTTTTGATCTTGGTCAAAATGATAAGTACACTCGAATCTAGTTGAACATTTGGAGTTGTACTCCTACATTTGTTGGAATGTATTTTGAGACCAAAGCAACTACACCATCTCTAGCTCTGGAACGGAGGATACTTGATTACTTTGATACAAAGCAGTGAGCTGGTATTCCTTTCTTCTTG
>JAVSBT010311074.1:0-46021 GCA_033118115.1 Pharyngocirrus eroticus | reverse complement strand
TCCAAAAATGTGTAGTTTTGCAAATCTCCACAAAGTTCCTACGAACCCCCTTTTTTTGACACAGTGAACCTGACTATTAGTCAAAAATACTCTAAAATCCTATTATATAAGATAAGAAACCCATACAATTCTATGCACTCAGATGAAAAAAATCATGGTCACTATAAGTAAATAACCTGACCTATGCAATGATTCAAGTAATGGTATCATATCAACTGAACAATAGGGTGTGAGGGTGTGTGTGTTGGGGGGGGGGGTGGGGCTTGAAACATGTTTTAGGAAGACTAGTGATTGCTCTGTATGCTGACCCTATTCTTTCAAGGTTTACCATCAGGGTGCAATACTGATCATACTCAAGGAACAATATCAACATTTGGCCGCACATTATAGTTTAAGAGTAAGAATCAGCTTCCTCTTAATCCTATATGTCATTACACTTTAGGATGATTATGTTCATTATACACTGGTCATCTTTCTACCACTGCATATTCACAACATTATTTCATTTAAAATTTACAAATCAAATGATTCCTGCCACTTTCACCAATACAACTACTCTTTCCTTTGACTAATGACAAGGGACCTGCAAAATACCCCCCCCCCCCCCCACACTACATCAGAAGCAAGTGATCACATCTTACAATACACCCCTTTGTGTCTTTTGTATGAGCACTTGAGAGCCATAGAGATTTTTTCAAAGAAGTATCTCAAAGGTAATATAACCCCTTCATGCTATATATATTTTTCAGTCCAACACCTTCTACTTCCCCCCCCCCCCCCCCAAAAAAAAAAAAAAAAAAAAAAATCTGTGATACTATTTACTGCATCAAAAAGGCTATTTCATATGTATTTACCTGTTGCAGTTCTCATCATGCACCTTGGTTTGTCACTCTTTTGATTTTCATCTTCAGCAAGTATGCTTTCATTTTGAGATTCTTTTTCTGTGGCAGTATCTTGACAAGCATTATTGTTAGTACATAATTTATCATTGATGGCATCTGAGGAATCAGCTTGAGGGCTGGCAAGTTGTGAAATATCAAAGGAACTAGAAAACATATCTTCATTACTGGTGTTATGGGGACCACTTGTCATTGGGATCTGGTCAAGGAGTGATATCAAATTCTTTTTCTTTCTATCATCATTTTCTAGAATGTCCAATCCTCTTCCAAATGATGTACCCCCATGTAGACAGAGTTCCATCCTTGGTTTATCTGGTTCTGGACCACCTTGTTCATTGTGTTTGATGATGTGAAGATTTTTCAATAGAATTACATCACCAGGCTTTAAAGAATAAGAAATATACATGATTACATTAAAACTTTCAATATTATTTCACACTTGAAATAATATGACAATTCCCATAAGCTGTTTTATTTTATTTCTCAAATAAAACAAAAAGGTAAATTAATGCAACAAAGTTTGTTTGTGGGACTTGAAGAAAGGTGCGTATTTGCGTTTCAATGCGTCTAACGTTGAATATCATTATGTAAATGTATAATGGGAGTTTTAAGACACTGATTTTCAAATCAACTTCAGTGTAAAATCTTTTATCTAACAACCAAAAAATATCTTTTAAAAAAGTATTCTTTTGAATAACTACATTTTTAACTATGTGCCATGTCCATATTTATATTTGTGTATATTCCAAATACTTATATAACATTTAAGAAGACTTCTGCTTACCTTGATCTTAGAAGCATTCTCCACATGATTATCATACACCCCAATATCTACTGCGTAGGCGTTGGTGTTATGCAAGAGATGAGGATCAAAATCCAGTGTTGGAGGATTTTCTGTTTCATATTCAAAGTTGTATACTGGGCTAAAGATATGAAATGTAACATTCAGAACCTTATAGAAGGATGAAAGCTTTCTGAACAACTTCAAATTATTTCATATTTTAGCAAAATTTACAGTAGAATGATCACATGTACTGAATTTTAGTCATCCACTATATTTGTTTGATACCATTTGTGATTGTGTGGACAAACTGCTTACTCATTTATTTTGGTACCATCCCAAACCCTCAGATGGCAGCATTCACCAGGAGTAAATACTCCTACAGCAATAACCTGAATATTACAATAACAAAATCCTTTGAGGTTATTTGTAAATATTTTTCCATAAACATAAGCAGAAAAAACTAAATTTAGAGGGAGATAAAAGAAGATTCAATGGAAAGAGTATAATGAAAAAAACTATGCTTCCTTTATTTCAATAAAGAAGATAATAAAAAAATCATGCCAAAACTAATCTCGTAACTTCTTAGTCTTTATCCAAGTTAACTATGTATTAAGGACGTACCTGACAAACCAAGTCAAACCATAGACCAATAAAGGAATCTTTTAATTGTTTTGAATCTTTTTTCTCAACTTGGGATAAAGTATTTTCACTTAAAGCTTTCCATTCCCGCAGTTCGTGGATCTAATAAAAGTGGAAGAAGGTAGGTCATTGTGATATTCATTCATAACATTTTTTATGTACCATGTTGGAGATGATTGTAGGCCAGACCCATTGTGATGTTGATTTTATTGTCATGACAAACATTTCCGGATACATTAATGACTTTAGTATAAAAAAACATTGGTACAACAATCTCCAAAATTAACAATTTTGCATGGTTTATATTTTGCTTATTTTTACAATAGCTTTTGATTTCACTGATTTTTTATAAGCCAGATTTGGACTAGGAGTTACACTTATTATTAATGTATGAAATACTGGTCAAATGAATCTACATGTACATAAATCAATCTCCAAGAAGATTCTGCATGGTATGTCTTTGTACAAAATCAAAAAACAGTTCCTTCCCCATATTACCTTTTCGTTGTCTTTGTCTGTTAATGTGTAATATGTAGAAGATGAATGTGGGTCCATGCTTCCATTTTCGTTACCTTCAAACACAAGCCAAGAAAATCCTGGCCCATTCTGACCTTGTAATTCATCTCTAAAAGTGGTAATCTATAAGAATATCATGGGAAAAAATTGCAAACTTTCACTACAAGCTATTCCAAATGTACCTTTTCTAGTAGTGTTGATGATTGTGACATTTTATTATATTATCAAAGGCGACAACTCAAATCACAAACTCAAAATCTAAGCAACAATACATGTTAAATAAAATCTTTAAAAAGTTTGATTTAAAGACTACTTTACGGAATCAATCAGTAGAAAAATGATTGAATCAATCTGATTATTGGTTGTACTTGTTTCTAGTATATACAAAGGAATGTTGCTTGAACAAAATATAAGTTTTGCTCAATTCCTGGAACCAAACATGCAAATGAAGTCAAAACAAAATGCATTTTTTAATCACACAAACTACAAATGACCATTGGTTACATACCTTTACTCTGTGAAGTCTTACGATATCTCCCACTGCCTGTACTTGAGGAAGTTTAGACTTATCTTGATTGAAAAACACACATTTTAGTTTTGACATTGAGTCTGTTAGGGATGGATCAACAAGACTCATCATGACAGAATAATCTGTAAAAGAAATACAAATATTAAAAACGAAGAAGAGTACAACAATTCAGTCTTTCAGTAATATATATACATGTATATATATTAATGTAACCACAACTACATTAGGATTAACAAAACTAAATCCAGATTATTTTGACAAAATATTAAAGAGAATATCCTAAAAGGTTTTGTGGAAATCTTGTGCTTAAGTGTTGACTTATTCAGGTATTGTATAAAATCTGATTTCTGATAAATATCGATTCAAAGAAGAAAAATTGAACATACCAGAACCCTTGGTCTTTAGGGCAGGTCTTATATATTTCACAATGGCATAGATATTTACAGTTTCCCTGTTTTCAATATCTGATAATAATCTATACGTATAACTCTTCTTTGGCTAAAATAAATAAGAACATTTAAACATGTTCTTTATTAGATACAATTGAATTAACAATATAATGCTTTCAAATATATTTCATTTTAATACATGTAGATGTAAAGAAGACTTTTATTGATGAGGGGAATAATTAAATGACATAAATCAATCACTCAAATAAGACAAAGGTACCAATCAGTATCAAGCAACCATAATATTCAGACCAGGCCTTGAAATCTAGAATCAGCCTTGGTGCAACAAATAGCACCAAGGATTTTTAGTTCCCAGTCCTATAGCACCAAACAATGATATCATACACCATTTATGCAAATATTAATGTAAAAACATCAAATTTAACAACTTTATAATATTGATTATGAATATCTATCTAACTATGGGAATTATAAAAACATACACACAGTATGTATAGCTCCATTTAATTATGTTCAGAATACTTTTAAGTTTCAATCTCTTGGTGCAGTTTATAGCACCAGTGATTTGAAAATCACGAGTGCAGTATGGGTGTGGTGCAATCGCACCCCTGTAATTTCAAGGCCTGTCAGACTATTTCTATTTGATTATTTTCTGAAGCTAGTTGGCAGAGAATACCATCCAAGAGCAGCAAACATTCCTTATTTAACTCAAATTGGATGAACTTACTGACTTGCTTGTAGATGCCTGAGGTTCATTTATACCTCTATTTTTATCTTTATGGTCATGTAAGAGCTGTCAATGAAAAATAATATTTTAATATTGTTTAAAAACAAACACACACTCTTATATTTGATAAGCAAGAGTTATGCGAGAGAAGTTAGTTGATATAAATTAACTAAATGTCATACACCTTTTGAAATGACAGATGATTTTCAAATATCAAAATAATGAACACATTCTTTCATCTAAATCAACATTCAGATACAAAATTATCTATACGTTGGCAAAATTTAGAATATACAAATATCAAAATTTATGAATATCTATGTAATTAAAATTCTTACCCAAACATTTGCACTGGATCTATCTGCGTCTACTATTACTTGGCATGAATGGAAATCACTTCCAGGGTTAGTGGAATTTTCCACAATGAAATTACTTAGTGCTAGATAATCCTATAATAAAATTTAGAGAAACAAGGTCTTAAAATTATATATGATACTTGAATCACAATAGTAATAAAATCAATAGACTTATGGGATGAGATAGTACAGGTTTTTTTATCATATAAAAGTAGGTCTGGATATTTAACTAAAAGTTGAAAGGAAGGAACTACCCCTTTGTCTGCAACATTGCATTCATCTGCATATCCACCAATAAGGAAAATGTTCAATCTTGTTGAAGTGTTAATATCTCTGGGATCTTGGGTAAAATAAAAGGCAAAACAGATATATAAATGTATGATACAGTACTGCATTTCCTATAGTTATACACTGATTTAAAAAAAGCAGGCTTGAGTGTCACGCCTGCTTTTTTTTATCAGTTGTAAGTAAAATTAAAAATGTCCAATCCTACAGAAATTGAGAATACATACACAGGCCTTACAATATAGAATTTGCCATGGTGCAGCAAGTCAGGTCAAACTTGTAGCCTAGGCCTGCATACATATGTTATTCAAACACTAAATTGCACAGTGCAAATACTGTCTGTTGAAGATAAAAAGTAAAATTCAATACCTATGACTGAAAGCTTCAATAAAGATCCCTTTCTGCCTTTATTGATTGGCCATTTAGTAGAGATTCTACCCTGGAAAGTAAAACCACTGTATGCTATGAGTATGAAACGTCAAGAACACTTTAAACCTGTGAATTAGATTTTGCTTGATATAAAAATTATTCATGTAGTGACCGACAGACGTCGATATACACACTTACTTGTGTTGCAAAATAACTTTGCTTAAAACCATAATGTTATAAGGATATGTTCTTACCACTTGTTATTTTCCATTCTTTTTTGTATACAAATTGTCAGTCAATAATACAGAGGCTAATCTCTTAGTCTTAGCTAAATACTAAGCATGAAGTTAGGCTCCAGCCACCCATTTTAATTTTCATGGGAAACACTAGGATGCTGTTGCACAACAATCTTTATCTACCTTTATAAACACATTATCAATGTTGCTGCCTGTTTGTAAGTCTGAAATCTTCAGTTTGTGAAAATTCTGTGGAATTTCTTTTTCTAGGTCTGAACTTATGTTCCCATGTAATATGGTGCAGCTCATCTTTGAAAAAATCTGGAGAGAAGATATTGGCATTATTGAGAGAAACAATTTAGTAGAATACTCTGAAGGTCAGTAAAATTTTTGAGAGGTTTTAACCCATTTCTTTTTTACATAATGGCTATTAACATCTTGGTAAAATTCAAAGATGCTGATAAGTATATTCTACAATATCATACCAGCTGATATTGTGATAACTTCAAACTTAATAGAGGGGAGGGGAGGGGTTCCTTGGGAATTGGGAATTGGTCTTTTTAATTGTTTGGGACTTGGGATTTTCAGATTTCATTTCTTGGGATTTGGGATTTACCTATTCTTTGGGATTTGGGATTTTGCATTTGAATTCTTTGGGATTTGGGATTTTGGGCTTTCACTGTTTGGATTCTCTGGGATTTGGGATCATATCCAATTGCTTGGGATTTTGATTTTTGATTCTTTGGGATCTGGGATCAGACCCCCCCTCCACCCCCTCATAATAGAATGAACGCTAATCCGAATATGTGTTTCATGTTTTATTGCAAATTTTTGTAAGATATCACTTACATCTTCAGGCAGTTTTGCCAGAAGATGTAAGTGATATCTAAACATGAAACACATATTCGGATTAGCGTTCATTCTATAACTAATCACCATCATATCACACATGACACAGTCTAAATTAGACTCTAATGTCATGTTTTAATCGGAGATATTCTATTATAATATGAAGATCGTAAAGTGTCACGATACATGTACATATTTCATTGTTTGCAAAAGCTATAACTTATAGTTATACATACGATAGAAGTTATTGAAGATTCCACCAGCTTGTTAATTCTCATTACATTATTGGGAGCAACACAAGTTTTTTTAGCTACATACTTTGGCGGTAGCTTTTGTTATTGTTCTACATTACTACATTATGTATATAGCTGCTTCGTCAAAATATTAAGTTTTAAGAATCAAATATAATAAAATAAATTGTAATAAGTATTCTTACACATATCTAATGAAACTTTATTTTAATTTCTAATATCTTGAATAATTTATACCAATTCTAAAAGTACGCATTTTATTTTTTATTTAAGTTATGTTATAGACGAAACAGTCGAGCACTTGATGTACAATATCTAGACTCCACCATGGCTGACAGTGGTGCGAAGGAAGAACAAATTGAACCTGAAGTAAAAGACAGTGAAGTAGTAAATGGCGAAGAAGATGCCATAGACGAACAAGACGGTGCCAGTGCACCAACAAAAAAGAAAAAAAAGAAGAAGAAGAAAAAGAAGACTGGTAGATAGCTTTACCATTCCTTTGACTGTGGTCGCACGTGTTTCAACTTTCATGACATAAGAATGTGTATTCAGGACTTCTTTACAAAATCCAAAACGCATGAATTGCTTTGAGTAAATGACAAATCGATTAATCTCTAACGATCGTTTGACTCCTTTACTTTATTTTTCATTATCAAGTTATCTTTTTTCAGGGGATGGGGAAAGTCCTAACGATGCCAATGTGACTGAGGTTGCAGATAAGCTGCAAGAACAAACCTTGGGAGAAGGGGATCAAGAAGGTAAAATGACATAGCAGGTTACTTTCCCAGAATGTTCTGGTACCCAGTCAATGTTTCCTGGTTGAAAAGGGAAATTAGGACTAAGTATCTTTTCCAAGGATACCGACATGGTCACATGGGGAAGGCTGGGGGTCAAACTCTCAACCTTCTGATCTCTAGGCCCATGCTTCCTCTCTGAGCCTGCCACCATGCTACCCAGTATTGGATCACTACTAATACTATCTAAATAAATTAGATAAGCCATTATTAACACTTCTAAATTTAGTTTTAACACCATTGAAACAAAATTTGATTTTGTAACAATGATAATAATAGAAGCTCAATTTCGTGATGGTGAAACTTTTACAACATACAACATTGATGTTCAAAGGGCCCTATAAGTATAACTAAGGGAATTCCAACTTGTAAAGATTTATTTTGAATTAAAATTACTTCCAAATTTTGATTTGATAAATCTGATGCAGACATCTCTTTTATTTTATGTTTTGTAAAATAAATTTGATTGCTGAATACTTAAGTTGAATATTAGTGTAACACATAATACGAAATTTTATATTCTAGATGTTATCATTGTAAATGAGACTACTTGCAAGTTGCATGGATTTGTGTTATATTAAGTAATCTGTTATTTTATAATTGAGTTATATTTATTTGCAATATGATGAGATTGGAATTACCGTCTGATTCTTATGATAGACATCTGCGGCACTTTTCTGATTGCTAACATGAGCTAATATTCATAGTTCCTACTAAAATTCAGTACCCTTTCTCTGTATTTATTTAATGAAAAATAAGACATGTATTTATTTTAATTCATTAAATCTGATACTGTAGTCTTAGTAAAATACATGCACCCCTTTCACTTTATGTTTTTTGTAATAATTTTAATTACTGAATACTAAAAGGTGAAAAATTGTGTGACACATACAAAGAAATGTTATATTCTAGATATTAAAATATTGTAAATGAGATTACCCCCAAGTTGCATGGATTTGTTTAAATTAAATTAAAATTGAGTAAACTATTAGTTTTATATATTTATTTGCATAATTGTTTGCAAAATGATGAGATTGGAATTACCGTCTGATTCTTATGATAGACATCTGCGGCACTTTTCTGATTGCTTACATACTCTAATATTCTTAGTTACTACTAAAATTCAGTACTTTTTCTCTATTTTTTTTAATGAAAAATAACAGAAAAGTAATTTGTTTTTTTTAATGAAAAATAACAGACAACTAATGATTTTTACTTGATAAATCAGATACTGCTTTCTTAAAGCGTTGTATTCATTTGTGAGGAATTGGTATACTACTACCCTTTACTTTATCCCACAAACTCTTAAAGCAACTGGTGTAAATGAATACAGCACTTTAAGTAGAAAGTATGCATCACTTATGTTTATTGAAATAATTATAATAACTGAATGCTAAAATTTGAAATTAGGTTAACATATAATACGAAATTTGATTTTCTAGCTATTGATATTGTAAAATATTACCTCCAAATGCAAGGGTTTGTGTAAATGAAAATCAAATTGAGTAATCTATTATTTTAATATCTATTTAGTTATTTGCATAATTTGTTTGCAATATGATGAGATTGGAATTACCGTCTGATTCTTATGATAGACATCTGCGGCACTTATCTGATTGCTTACATGCTCCAAGATTCTTAGTTACAAAATTTATTTGATAAATGTAATACTTTAGTCCTTTAGTAGAATGCATGCATCCCCTTCACTTTATGCTTATCTGAATAATTTAAATTACTGAATACTAAAAGGTGAAAAATAGTGGAACACATACAAAGACATTTCATATTCTAGATATTAAAATATTGTAAATGAGATTACCCCCAAGTTGCATGGATTTGTTGAAATGAAATTAAAATTGAGTAAACTATAAGAAGTTATACATCCTAGATATTAATATTGTAAATGAGATGGATTTGTGTAAATGAAAATCAAATTAAATAATCTATTATTTAAATATCTTTATTTACATAATTTGTTTGCAATATGATGAGATTGGAATTACCGTCTGATTCTTATGATAGACATCTGCGGCACTTATCTGATTGCTAACATTAACTTCAATCAATCGATCAACATGCTCTAAGATTCATAATTACAAAATTTATTTGATAAATCTGATACCATAGTCTTAGTAGAATGCATGCATCTCCTTCAATTTATGTTTTGGAATAATTTTAATTACTGAATACTAAAAGGTGAAAATTGTGTATCACAAAAAGAAGTTTGATTTTCTAGATATAAATATTGTATACGAGATTTCACCCCACCAGCCCTTGTATGGATTTGTGTAAATGGAAATAAAATAATATATTATTTTTAGATATTTATTTGCAATATGATGAGATTGGAATTACCGTCTGATTCTTATGATAGACATCTGCGGCACTTTTCTGATTGCTTACATGCTCTAATATTCATAGTTACTACTAAAATTCAGTACCCTATCTCTGTATTTATTTAATGAAAAGAAATGATTTTTATTTGATAAATCAGATACTGCTTTCTTAAGTAGAATGCTTGCATGGCTTATGTTTATTGAAATAATTATAATAACGGAATGCTAATATTTGAAATTTAATTTAACAGGTAATATGAAATTTGATTTTCTAGCTATTGATATTGTAAATGATATTACCTCCAAGTTGCAAGGGTTTGTGTAAATGAAAATCATATTGAGTAAACTATTATTTTATATTTTTATATTATTTATTTGCATAATTTGTTTGCAATATGATGAGATTGGAATTACCGTCTGATTCTTATGATAGACATCTGCGGCACTTATCTGATTGCTTACATACCCTTATATTCATAGGAGTGACTTTATGAATTCTGTATCTTTAAATGACAAGAAAAGCAAAATGATGCAAAAACTTCCTAAGTAATTTATTGAAAATGATTTTTTGTTGTTGTAAATACAGGGGGTGAAAATGCTGCAGCAGCGTCTGGGGGTAGCAAAAAGAAAAAGAAAAAAAAGAAGGGCCCAAAACAGCAAACAGATCCACCTACTGTCCCTATAAGTGAACTTTTCCCCAATGGAAACTACCCAGAAGGAGAAATTATGGATTATCCAACAGTACAGGATGGGTATGCATTCAACACTTATCTAATACTTCGACTTTAGTTTATAGTATTGTGTTTATATATAGTTTAAATTCCTTATAATTACTAATACTTTTTGTTAATAACATATTTTGGTTGAAAAAGTTCAAATTTTTTAATATTTTACTATTATATAAACAGGCAATAAATATTATTTTAAAACACCAAATGCCATCTACTTTTATTTGATTTCAAATAATATATTAAGACAATAACTTGATGATGCATGGATGTGAAATGATGTATATCTTTAAGTCTCGGATTCTGATGAAGATTTTGACTTATCTAAGGAACCTCTGATACATTCAGCATCATCAAAAAAAGACACTGGATGCCAATAGCACTGTAAATTTGATACTAACAACCAGTGAACTTGCTTTAATATAGGAGAACTGCCAAAGATAGAAGTACTGATGAAGAAAAGAGAGCTTTAGATAGAATGCAATTAGATTTATATAATGAAGTGCGGCAAGCAGCTGAGGCTCACAGGCAGGTAAATTAAACAGATTATTTTCTGAATTGTTCCTTTTTTAGTAATATTAAAACTTGGTTACAAAATGATGAGAATGGAATTACCGTCTGATATGTATGACAGAAATCTGCGGCACTTTTCTGATAGTAAACCATTTAGATAATGTATTTATTCGATCAAGTTAGCATTTACTTCTCTATACAGGATATATATCGGAGACTATAGATGTCTGATATTGAGGAGAGCATTTTTGTTATTAATATGTATTTTTTTTAACCTTTCAGACAAGACAGTATATGCAGAAATATATAAAACCAGGAATGACTATGATAGACATATGGTAAATATTGTTTAAACCTATAGAAATATTTGATTTGATTGGTTTCATTGGAGAAAGAAATTATGATGCTTTCAAGAATTAAATCTTTGAAGTTAATTTTGTTACAAAATTATGAGATTGGAATTACTGCTGATATGTATGACAGAAATCTGCAGCACTTATCTGATTGCTTTCGAATTCAGTTCAATAGATGCATGTGTAAAGCTAGAACACTTTGCATAATACTTACTAACAGCCATATATTTAATTTTTAGTGAAACTCTAGAAGGTACTGCAAGAAAATTAATCAATGAGAAGGGTCTTGAAGCTGGGCTTGCCTTCCCAACTGGTGTCTCACTTAACCATTGTGCTGCTCACTACACACCAAATGCTGGAGACCCTACTGTTCTTCAATATGATGATGTCATGAAAGTAGATTTTGGAACACATATAAATGGTAATCCTTAGGTTTCAATAAAACAAATTTAATGAATTAATCAGACAGAAACGCACTTAAAAAACATTTGGTTACAAAATGATGAGATTGGAATTACCGTCTGATGTATGTGATAGATATCTGCGGCACTTTTCTGATTGTTTTCCAATTCATTTTAGTAACTGCATATTATTTAATGAACCAGCAAACAACACTAGCATACTTAAAGAACCACTGCAGATAAATTTTACATCAAATAATATTTAGATTAAGTTTTAAATTCAAATTAAGAGGTACAATGATTTGAATTGTTTTTTCTACTTCTGTAAAGCTTGATATTTTTTTCTAGATGTAGATAATCTTTTGGATTTTGTAGTAAAACTAATATTGGATTTATTCATTTTGCTGTAGAATATTTCACATCGAAATAACTGTATGACGTGTGTTTCAAGGTTTAAGCGTTTTTGTCCTTTTTTTCTTTTGCTTCTTTGACTACTTGAAGTTGGATTTATTGATAGTTTAGAAACTGAAAGATGCATGCCTGAATATGATGTATATCTTTAAGTCTCAGATCCTGATGAAGATTTTGACTTATCTAAGGAACCTCTGATACATGCAGCATCAAATAAAAATGATAGGATTGCCACCCTCTTGATTGTTTATTTGCTCAGTAGTGTGCTCCTTTTCTTTTTTTAGGTCGAATCATTGATTGTGCATTTACGCTAACATTCAATGACAAGTATGATAAATTATTGCAAGCCGTGAAAGATGCAACCAATACGGGTATTAGGGTAGGTAGTATTTATGAATTATGTATTTACTCATCTAATATTTGGGAAATAAATTACTAACTATGTAAATGATGAATACTTCTAAGTCTCAGATCTCCATGAAGAATTTGACTTATCTAAGGAACCTCTGATACACAATGATTATTTTCTCTACACTATAACTGGAACTATTTCTTATGGTGACTAATATGTTTGTGTAAAATATTTTTGTAGGAATCTGGTGTTGATGTTCGGCTCTGTGATGTTGGTGAAAGAATACAAGAAGTTATGGAGTCCTATGAAGTTGAATTAGATGGAAAAACTTACCGAGGTAATGATTTGAATTGAAAAAGGTTATTTTGTTAACATTAATTAATGATTCTGACATTTTCTTCCCTGTTGAAAGTTATCTTTGCTTATATATTTGTGCTCAGACACAAAAATGCAAACACACAATTTATGTATCATTTTTTTTGTATACTTCACCAGTGAAAGCCATTAGAAATTTGAATGGGCATTCTATTGGACCGTACCAAATTCATGCGGGAAAAACTGTACCAATTGTCAAAGGTGGAGAAGCCACAAGAATGGAGGTAAAATTAGAAATAAATAACAGGATATTTGGATCTCTGTTTCTGGTGAAAAATATATTTTCTAGGGAACCTCTGATACATAAAAATTTCCCTGGTTTTTTTTTCTGTTCCTTTTTAATGTGTTTTTGCCCACTTTAACAATCATGGTAGTTTATGGCCATATGGGCATTATCTGTGTTTTGTCTTTTAATCTAATTTCTGATGTGGGGGATGTTCTTAATTTCAGGAAGGAGAATTCTTTGCAATTGAAACCTTTGGTAGTACTGGGAAGGGATATGTTCATGATGATATGGAAACCTCCCATTACATGAAGAATTATGATGTTGGACATGTGCCACTAAGGTATGTAATGTGTCATAGTAATTCTTACTTTATTCTTTTGTTTTTGCTGCTTCATAAACTTGCATGTACTGTGGCAGAAAACGAATGCATAAAGTTCTCATTGATATTGTGCTTTTATATTTCAGACTTCAAAGATCCAAGCAACTGTTGAATTGTATCAACCAAAACTTTGGAACTTTGGCCTTCTGTCGTAGATGGTTGGATAGAATTGGACAAACAAAATACTTGATGGCTTTAAAAAATCTTGGTGATATGGGAATTGTAGATCCTTATCCACCATTGTGTGATGTCAAGGGATGCTACACTGCACAATTTGAGCACACTATATTTCTCAGGCCAACTTGCAAAGAAGTGATAAGCAGGGGAGATGATTACTAATTGTATGAAGTATTGTTGGTCGAGTTACATTCCTTCTGTTAGTCACTGGGATGAAAGATATAAGTAACTCCTGATAATTACGCACAACCTGCAATGGGCATCATATGCAAAGACTAAGTGATTCAAATTGACCATAATCTTATACACAGACTGTTGTGGAGAGAAAAAATGGGCATGTCAAAATTTTGATACTGCATTAGTTTCATGAGTGGAGAGTGATGGAAGTATGTAACTTGATCTGAAATCATATCATGCTGTTATCTTCAATCACTATTGATTTCGTATTGATTCACTGCAGTAAATCAATTTCCAGAGACATCATTTGAATTCCAAAAAAATGCATATACATACATGTATTTAAAATCTTTTGATTATTGTGGTGCTTAGAACGTAGAATTGATGTATAACTGAAACTGTAGATATGTGTAAAAAGAAAGAAACCCAGTAGATAAAATGGCAATGTGAATAACTATGAATTAAACTTAACAAAAATAAACTTGTTTCTGTACATTTTGAAATTCCAGCAATGTGGTCAAAAACAAATCCATTGATCAGGTTCAAATCCTGAAAGAAGAAAAAATTAGTCTCTTCTAAACATTTTCATTGTATCAAAGATGAGCAATCGGCTGTATTCAATCATAGTTGATTGCCGTGAGAAGAATTCTGTATCTGATCTTAATTGCTATCTTTGAATGTGAATGTCCATTTTGATAATAAATATTGATTCTGTGCAATTTACATGTTGATTTTGCTTTTTTTACTAGTTAAAATGGTTCTATTGGAAGAGCTTTGTAGGCTATTGTTTCATAACCTTATTTTTAGCAGCAGTTAAACTGTCAATTATTTATACCACCTAAGAATTCTTTCTGATCTGTTTACAAAGGGTGAAAAGGTTAATGATACCTACAAAGGGAACGAAAAAAACCTGACCATTTATAATTTAAGTTTTATTTGCCTACAAACAGTAGTTCTGTAATGATTGACCATACTAGTTCTGTGGTTTTCACATGTATTTTACTTGATAATCATATATCCTACTCTATGTATAGACATATATACATGTTTCTATGTCTATGGTATAGATTACTAAGCCATGCATTTTGTTAGTATTCAAACTTAAACTAAAATGCTCTTTCAATGCCTTCATAATCCAATCTTTCAAATTTAGATTATTTATTTTCTTTATATTCCTTCCTGACAAAATAACTTTGCAAGCTTAAACAAATATATCAACTTTTATTTATGTTTTTCAACACCGCAAAGTGACTTTAGTTACATGCTGCAAGCAATGAATCCTAGTTTCAAATATTCAACATTTTTTTATGAGACGGTTTAAGATACAAAATGTTCCTCTGCACTTTGTATTACTAGTTATCTGGTATCTTCAGAACTACTCTTGACAACATTTCATTCGATACAAGTGTATAATAAAGTTACAACCTGTCTTTATGTAAATAATGGAAAGATGGAAGTTTTGGACATATACATCATTATTAAGAGAAGTCATCATCATCATCATCATGTGTAGTTTCTGCAACAGGTGGTGGAATCATGGCAGATATTCTATCCATTGGACCCCCACTTCCAGAGGACCCTGCTGACTGTTGGTTGGACTCCCCAGCTTTCTTGTTGCCTGAAATTCCCGCTCTTCTTGCATTCAGCTTTTGGGCAAGTGCACTCATTAAATCCATACCACCGCCGCTGGTTTGTGACTCTTGTTTTTGTTTCTTCCTTTCTATCTTCTGCTGTTCTCCCTTTTTCTTAAGCATAGCCTTTCCAGCTCCACCAGCTTGCCTAATAGCATCCATTAGATTTGATCTTCCACCATCTGGATTTGAGGCTTCTTTAGGTGCTTTACTTGAGGGCGCTGTTGGGGCTTCAGCTGGAGTGTCAGCAGCAGGAGGTGCACCTGGAGGGGGTGGGGGAGGAGGTTGAGGTGGGGCACCTGAAGGTGGTGGGGGAGGAGGAGGTGGGGGAGGAGGAGGAGGAGCAGCTGATGGGGGAGGAGGGGGTGGGGGTGGGGGCGGACCTCCAGGAGCTGGTAAATCTCCACCAGCTGGACCAGATGGGATAGACTCTCCTTCTGGAATAACAGATGGGAGGTCTGGCATGTTCCCAAACACAGAGGGTGCAATAGAGGGTCCCATATCAGCATCGTATGACACATCACCTGCTACACCTACAAAGGATAATCAGAAAAATATAGGATAATCAGAAATCTTCGGTCAAGCACAGCAACACTCCTCCTAGTAAAGCCAAGGTGCACCAGATCAATCGGTGAAAGGGCATTTGCAATATCTGGCCCTTCACTGTGGAATACATTACCAGATGACCTTAGGGCTAAAAGAACACTTGAGACATTTAAGTGCAGACTAAAAACTTTCTCTTTGATCTATAGATTAAAATGTTGTGAAAAAGTTCCTTTTGAAATGCACTGTAAATTTAGCGCTTTAGAAATTGAATGTATTATTATTATTGTTATCTGTATATTCTTCAAACAGATAAAAGAGAATGTTTTCTTTGCTGTAACTTCTTTTTTTAAAGCAAAAACGTTAAGTGATTCTAATAGTATGCCTTCAATATGATGAATAGTGTAATATAAACAAAAATTATGAATAGAGCACTATTTTTTCCCAGGAAATTAACATTATATTGTTATTAAAAGGTTGGAATGTTTGCCAATCATTTTACCTCCAAGGTCTGGTAAGAAATCTGGAACTGCCAGCTCAGGGACTTCTCCAATGCCTGGCATATAAAATATGTTCTCTCTTGTCTGCCTAAGAAGTTCCTCCCCTTGCACAATAGTACTTGGAGCATCAGCAAGTGCTTCCTCTTCATCATCTTGATTAACTCTGGTCTTTGTAACAACTCCCAATGGATCTAACATCACATATTTTTTATACCTTAAGAAAAATGAGAACAACAGCACACAAACATTAATCAATGACAGCCTCAATTTAATAATAGGCATTATTAGTCATATATTTTTTTGACAACAGGAATACATCAAAATGTGAAAAACTATTTGAAGTATCTTATGGCAAAAATCTAGTCACCATTACAGTCCTACAGTTAACCGACACTGAGTTCAGAGTACATTTGAAACTGCTCAGCATGAGTCGTTATTCTTCAGTAGCCTGTAGGACTGACTACTGTAGGAGTGATGAGAGAAATTGCTGGTTAAGGGTCATAATATGTAATAGTATGTACTATCTGCATACAAAATATTTATGACTTATGTCTGATAATGGAAAATATCAGGTTATAGTGACAAATTACATAGATGGATGATAAATAGAGAAGTGTCTTTTAAAATAAAGTTTAGAAATATTTCAAAATTGTCATCTTCATATAAACACGCCAGTCAAAAAATTGGTTCCTAAAATAAGTTAATAGTTCACCCCTCTTCATAGCCATGGTTTTAAAACTTTCTACATCTATATATATCCTAGTAATTCAGTTGCAAATGAACTACAATTTTTTTTCATAGGAATGAAATTACTTACGGATTTTCTGAAGTGTTGAAAAGTATTAATGAAGAAACTGATTGTATCTGACGAGGAAGGCGACCAAGTCCTTCACCTTGGTCATCTCCATGCCTGGAAGCCTTTCTGACATTCAATTGCACATTATAAAATTGTAATTTTTCTTTCAAGGCTGCATCATCTATTGGTTGGTGTTTAGTGTGTAACTTATAATTTGATCTCTTAACTTCATGTAAATTGTCTGAATTTTGCAACAACGCTGCATAGTCTTCTTTCCCATCAGTTGATGGGTATTTGGCACTGGAAAAAACTTTAGTAGCTTTATTACTTCCTCCTTTAATATTTTCTACTTTAGCTTGTGCAAGTGACACTCTGTCATTTATCCCCTTAAGTCTTTTGTGGTTATCAGCTACCTTTGAGCTGATTCTGTTGAATACATCATTTGCTACTTTGTCCAGGTATTCTAATGAATCGCATATTTGACGAATAGTTTCCTCTCTTCTGAGGTCTGGTGGAACCACAGGAATGTTATAGTTTGATCCACTCATTGTAGGCATATATAAAACTTGAAATAGAGTTTAGCTAGACTTACAGTTCAACTGGTAGATTTGCTGTCTGTAATAAACAAACAAGAGAATTACTAGTTTTTAATATTATCGTATATTTCCATCACTTACCAATATGAAATGATTGAAATTAAAGTGTTTGTATTAACCACCAATTTATGACTCAGGTCTAAATATAGAAAATATTAGGTGAAGGTGACAAATTACCAATATGAAATGATTTGAAACTGAAGTGTTTGTATCAACCACCAAGTTATGTAAGTAAGAATATTATACACTTGTAGTGAGTTGTAAAGAATTGTCAAAAGAGTTTATAGTGTCACTTTCATATCCAGTAGATGTTGACAGGTCACAAGATCTCCCAAGTCTTGACAAAATACAATTGTAAAGCGAAAGATATTTAATATCAACAATATTGGACAAATAATTAAAAGTTGTTATGCTACAGTAATGAAGGTATATCTCACTTTAATTTTTATCAAGCGTCATTTTATTGTGAGCTTATAAGAGCAAAAAAGAAGAAGCCTAAAAAAATGATAACACCTACCACTTCCTTTACTCCTGCCATCTACATTATCGCCCACTGTCATGTGACAACAATATTTTCGTACTATACAATTTTTCTTATAAAGTAATTATTATCATTCAAAAAATATTTTTAGAGCTAAAAATATCAATATTAATATTTGTATATAAAACATCTCCCACGATATCATATTTTTAAAAATCGAATATAATTTATAGGAATATTTACTTTTTCTCTCATTGCCAACTTTATGCACTTCCACTCTGGATCATGGCAGTCAAAATAAAAATAGGGAATTGAACGCCAGTCTTTAAAAAATGACTGAACATTCTATGACAGGCACCAATAATGTGCCGAGTATACCGGAACATGTAACAAAACTTTTGAAGGAAAAGGATAGGATTATTAGATATCAAGCAAAACGAATAGAACTTTTAGAAAGTAATGTGGAAAAGCTCAGAAAAGAGCGGGACTCTTTGAGTACGAAGGTGACTCTGTTATCATATAAATTACAATTAAGTAGCCCAGCTGTCCAACTAAAAAAAAGGTGAGTACTCTAACCTTTTTACGATTCCCAATAACACTCTTAGACTTTATTTTAGTCAAATGTGTAGACGAGATGATTATTTAATTTCTATACAATCAGTATTGAAAAACTTGGTTTGAGTTTCACATTGTTTCTAGGACTTCCATCAAAATCCAGAATTGGAAGCTAAATATGAAAAACAAATATTGAAGCCACATATATGTAATGTATATACACATACACTTGAATAGAATAGAATGCAACAGACCTGTCCATCTGTCATTGTGTATTAACCAGATAGATTGTGGTCAAATACACAATCATATTCACTTAGATATTCGTATAGGTACAAGTCACTATCTGACAGAAATAAGATTCTACACATCGCCACATAGAAGATGCCTTTTGAAGCAAAAACTGGCCATAGATCATATGTTTTTTATGCAATGTATGAACAATATATATAAAATAATTATAAAGTCCAACACAAAAGATATGCGGTTTGAAACCTAGATATATGATTTGGTTGGCCTTTTTAGGTAAAGAATATAAACCAGTGTCACAGAGTCAGAGTGACCTAAAGATAAATAAGGAAATTAACTACCCATCTGTTGCTTGTGATGTAAATCAATAATGTCACAGGTGTAGTCTTTTATTTAAAAAAATGTAAACAAATGATTGAAAGACAATGTCTTTGTTGCCACTGTTAGTGCAGTTTTGTAAAAAATAATTTTGATGAAGCTCAGAAAGATAAATGAAAATCAGATGTTTGATTTGGATTTAATCAGTAATTTGAACATTTTGTCATTCAGGGAACAATGTACCTTAGCATAGAACTTCGCCACCCTATAATATAGAATATTGCCCATAGGGATAGCAGGGGAGAAATTAATGTTAGATTTAGTTAAGTTAATGTTATTGCAAGCTAAATCAAGAAATATAATAAACAAAGTTGCAAGTTTATATGATGAAGATGTTGGTTGGTTTATTGTCATACAAATATTTACTATATGATTATTGAAATTTTATATAAGATTTGTAACAAGTGAATATGTATGGAATTGTAGCAACGGTAAGTTTCTGACTAACAGGGTTTGTACTTTGATGCTGATCTATTCTGTGTGAGGCATTGAAGTGTGAAATAACTCTTGTCATTGCCACAGGTTTGAGTAAATTTGAAGCATTGAATTGTTCATTCAGAATCCACCTGATTGAATCTATAGAATGTATAACAGGTTACAGATAATTAAAGATATACAGTGGATTCAATCATCGTTGCTCAATATTTCTTTCAAGTTGGATTTGCACTATTAAAAGATGCTCTTCTGGGAATTCCGAATACTTTGTTTTCCCACAAAAAGGTAGCCAATTTTGAGTCAAACCATTCCTCACAAGGATCCTAGTGTGTAGATTTGGAACAATTGCTGTTGTTTAAAACCATGTTCTACTTGCCATAGTGTTTACGTCTGACGTAATTTCTGGAAAGATCATGTATAATTATGGAATTTTGATGGAGGAAGTCAAATATATTTGACTTATTTTTAACTGGAATATGTGTAAAATCACCTGATTCTCTTTCCCATAAGTAAGGAGAATCATTTATAATCTATGCTTTATTTTATCCAACAAACTCATGAAATGCAAGATTTGAAAACTAGATCGTTAGAAAGAGTAGCAAAGATAAATCAATATCTATTAGTGAATATCCCTCTAGGATCTTCTTTTAATCCTTATTAGGGATTTAGCCTTTTTGTCTTACTGTAGTGTATATACAGTCACTGAGTTTATCAGAATTTTTTTTCTGTGGAGAACTTATATTGACTCCCTGTCAGATTTTTTGAAATATATTTCGTGCAATCTTAGATTTTTGGAAAACAAAGTAATCTTCTAGAGCAGTACAACCGTTATGAAGTAAAAAAGGTTAATTTGCTTTTCCCCAGAGGGACAGTCAGTTCCAACAAGAGATAAGAAAAAGAGGGCCAACTAATGGAATGACCATGCTTGGATACAAAATATGTTTTTCTTTGGTTAAATTCTGATCCGAAAGTCAAAAATCCTCAAAAAGGCTAAAAAAAACAATTGTAAAGGGTCTAGTCCCCTAGTCACTTAGATAAATGGACCTATGAAAGTACAATGTAGTTATTCTATAATTAGGGTGAGGGATCTTAATGATTTGACAAGGTGCCTTGATGGCCATTACAGTGGACATCAGCTATTAGTCAAATGTTATTATGTTGCATGATATATTTACTAATGTTAAGTATAATGTAATATGCAATGCCATTGTTGTATGATCAAACAATATAATAATTTGATAGGCTATTAATCATAACATGATATGTTGTATTGTTGCTTAATTAACATGGTTAAAATGTTTCTTAGTTGAGAAGTATTGTTTGTTCTTTCATAAGATGAAATATTGTGTTTCCATTTATAAGTCTTTGTAAGTGGCAGTTTGTTTTGTGTTCAAGGGTTATTGTCTTATTTGCTGGGAGCATTTTTAGTACTATATATACCATGCTCAGTTAATTTATATCAGTCTGTAAGATAACAAAATGTCTCATGTTATTCACTGTTATCATCATATACAAGTTTTAAAAGACATATACATGTAAGTATTTTTTCAAATTTGAAAAATTATTCTGCCTTGGTGTAGCATTAATTTACATTGATCGTATGGTTGATATTGTCTATATAATTATTGAAGGCAGCCAAACTGGATATGTTCCAGGCTACATGTTGAAGTTGGTCTAATGGTCAGAGTCCTATAGAATCGATTGTAGTAGACTTTACATAATACTGGTATTGATATACATGTTAGTATATGTATTTATATGCATTAACATCATTGTTGTCTGATGGAAAGGGTACATTATATGATGAACAATTTTTAGATCAATGGTATATATATGCGTTGCAAATAAATAATCAAATACAAAGAACCTAGCTGTAGGCTATGATATTTTTGAAATTTAATAAACGTCAATTCATCATGAGCAAAATATATCCATGAACATTATGCTAAATGATTTGCAATTTCAATCTAGTATCAAATCTTTAGTTTCACAAAGATTGTGTAGAGTAAAAAGCACAGCTGAAATTGTACAATATATAATATTCTCAAAATTATTCTTATTCTAGGGTCTTATATTAATCAGCAATGTTGTAATGTTTCACTTTCTGATCTCTGGTCCCATAGAAATTAGACCAGGTGTTACATGTTATTTGCTTCCCTACTGTCGAGAGTATGAATGAGTCACATTGTACATTTCAACCATGAAGTCAGTCCATGAACATTTCACAGATTAGATGGAAAAAAACTGCATTGGAGTCAGCCTTAATTTTGGATGGGTGTGGTTGGAGCTGTGTTGATGGTGGTTCTTTTTTTAGCTGATGCTTCTTCACTCTGCTTTTATTTGACAGGATGAGAATTAGAAACTTTAGTCAGGCCCATGCATAGCATGTTTGATAAGCAAATGGTTGATATTTGAAAAATTCAAGCGGACCATACTTATTCTTAGGGATAGACTGTCTGGTCTGCTTGGATCACCAAAGATTTTCACCCTGTTTGTTTTCTTAATTAGGGTGCTTGATATAACATTTTTTTAAAGAAATATTGCAATATAAGTAATTTTGATTCTGCTTTTATTAACTCATTCAATCTTTTACTTCAGACATTTTGGCTTTTCAGTTTTGAATCTATCCTAAGTAAAATATAATATTGTTAAACCTACCTCCTACCTTTTATAGAAATTGATACACAGTAATACTCGGTGTGAATAACCTTCCTGTACTTATTTTGTCTCCGACCCCTGTGTTATCGATGAAATCTTATCAATGTTTGAGCTGTTCTCTTGATATGTAGACTAGACTCCTTTGGCAGTCCTTTTTAGTTTTAGATTTCAAACTTCATACAGGTGTTTCATACAGACCACAAGATAGAAATACCTTATATTGAAGGATTAATGGATATTGTTCCATACTAATATAGGTCACATAAAGACCCACATCACACTTAAAACATTTACATTTCTTTAATTCATAGGAATGAATCCTTTGAAAACTGTTGACTAAACTGCTTTGGAGCCTCGAATAGCCTTGCAAGAATTTTGTCCCATGCAATTGCATTTTTGAGAGAGATCACATAATTTGACAAAAATATGTGTTGTTATTTTATATTTCAGTGACTTTAAAAATATATCAATTTGTTTCAATCAAACAATATTCATCATGTCTTTCCCTCAAGTCAAATGCATGTAAAAAAAGTCAAAGCCAGTTTGATGACTGAATATGTATTTTAGAAACATGTTCTTATTGCTGGCATTCAAGTAATTAAGAAATACTCCAGGAGACAATAACCTGCCTAACCTTTCTTTGCAAACTGGTCAGTTATCAACTTGATAGAAATTCTAGGAATAAATCATTGATTAATGCATGTTTCCTGGATCCCAATGAATCAACCACAGCTGCCAAAATTGATCTTCTCAACAAATCTCCCTTGATGTGATATCTGCCACATCCAATCTCATCGGAAGTTTGTTTCAGGGAGACCTTTGATGTACTACAGGATACACAATGGATTGTAGGCCAATTCCCCCAATTGACCCGTCACCGTAGAATAATATAGAACAATGGCGGTTTTAAAAGTGACCAGCATCATTTAAAGTCAAGATTTATGTAAACGCTGATATTTTAAATTAAATGGATATTTATCCTGAAAACTTTTGTAAAGCAACTTTTGTCTGTTAACGCATGGAATTAATTATCATCATGCATTACTGATTGTGTTATTAGTAATTGTGGTATTTACAACAGATTGAAGAACTCTTACTTTTTCTTTGATATTAAGATCAAATTGTGTGGTTTGTGTACAGGCGCACAGGTGGAATGATCACTTACTCATCTAGAAACTGCAGGCCTACTCAAAAGAAACCAGGAGTCACTGGAATGTGATAATGATGGTCACTTTCAGTTTGAAGCTCCTCTTTATAGCCCTTTTTAAAATCTGACATTTCCCCATCCTTTTGTTGTTGCAACAGCTTTACAACACTTTGAACTAAGAATTTTTTTTTTCAATTTTGTTCTCACCAATCAATGATTTCTTTTTAACACACCTGATGATGGTAAAACAATTTCATGAAAATATATATTGATATTCCATCAGAATTCAAAAATACATTGCTATATAGGGGGACTCACATTTTTTAATATTTAATTATAAATTTTTTGTTCCAAACATTGTTATATTTGACCTCACAGTGTTGGTGAATTTACTTTCAAAAAAATTCACCATCGAAACAATTTTTTTATTTTTATTTTAATGGTTTATTTTCAACAATCTATTTTTTTAACCATGAAAAAAAGAGAAATATCTGATTACCACCAGCTTTTCCAATTATTTATGATGTCCCATAAATTATGGGATGGAGGAAGTAATAGGAAAACTAGAAGGAAACCTAGATTGTAATACTCCCCCCCCCCCCTTCTTTTCAATAAGTGGTTGTAAAAGTGGAACCTCCCTACATGATAAATCACATTATACTGTACTCAGTAGATATGTTCACTCTTTAGGCGGAAGGTTTTACTGGATGGATTAAGTTTGATATAAACCGGATGCTGGAAGGCAGTTTCTTTTGTCACTTGAAATCTACTTCAAGGGATATCCTTATACCTTGCCTATCAACTTGATGTATCAGAGGAGTATGTAGGGAGAGTTTAATTGATTTTATATTGCATAGAGGCCTCCATTAGGAAGCTTTACTTTAGTATGACATTTTTGAAGATTTCTGTGAAAGATTTTACAATTATTTTTAGTTTTGCTAATAAATTTGAACAAGTATGTCATTTGAATTGAAAAATTATGTTTTTAAAATTGTCATGAAGACATTTTTTTAGAATTATAGAAGTAGGTGTCACTGAACACTGAAATGTGTCGGATTGAGGCTAGAGAAAACCAAAGGATTCTAAGAAAATGAGATTTTATTATATTGCAGATATTAACAATGAATTATGATAATGATAATTATTCAACATATTTGTAAGCAGAAATGATGTGTGTGTGAAGCAGAAAAATCTACTTGGGTATTGTAGCATAAATGTGTGAAAGTTTATTGTTTGAATATCAATTTCTTGTCAGAAATCAGAGGATTCAGAGGTCATTATTTAGAGAGAAAATATTTCGTAGAATAACTGTTATTGTAAATTTGATTGACTTTCATTTAAGCACAATACTGAAACCTATGTGATTGAAATATTGGAATTTGTTTTGAATGAAGTTATGTAAGTATATTGGAATTTTGCACCTTTATTGCATACCCTAGATATTGAAGCTGGGTTTAATTCAAACTCTTAATTAAAAGTTATATCATGAGTGGTTCTTGTTAAAATCTATAAAGCAGCACATTCCACAGAGGTGATGTTGATTTACTCATACCCTGGCAAGTAAATCGAAAAAATGACATGATGGGATAATATATACATTATGAGAAGTGATAATAAATATTCTGAATGAACGTAGGTCTACATGAGTTGGCTTTCAAAGACATTTGATTGTTTGTGAGAGCTGCTGGACATAAACTCTCTTGAGTCTTCCACCATGTACCACAAAGACCCTTGCAAGTTTAGTGCAAATAACTATCATAAAAATTAAGATATTTTGTAGCGAAGTTACAATTTGAAAATAGCCAATGTCTGCATGATATTGTAACAAAATAGTGTGCTGTTTTTTGTTGTAAGAGCTTGGCTTGAATTTAAAAAGCCTTTAACCTGTCAAAACAGTTTTCTCCTGAAAATAAAGGGAAACAAAACAAGGTTTTATATTTTGTTTTCAAGGGTTATTTCCTCATTGCTAGCCTGTACGTACTTATACAAGATCTAGCAAACAATTTACTTGACAACTGGTCCAAATTCTTTGGATCTTCAGCATTTCTTGGCAATTTAACCAAACACCTGCTTGATACACCCATGGATATTCTAGGCTGTGTCTTGATGTAATCTCTATAACAGGGACACAAAACTGTTTGTTTTTGGTAACACCTTACACAAGAATGAGATCTAAAGTCATGCCCAGGGGAAGGAAGTATAGGGCACTGGAAGATATGTACATGATACAAATGCCCTTAATTGTTTTCATATTTTAGACAGAATTTATTTTGATGAGAGATCATTTGGAAAGGAAATAACAATAAAAAAGTAAAGTCTTGCTCAAGCTGGTGCTTATCCACAATTTCTGTAACGCAAGTGACTGAGAGGGTTCACTCCCCCTTGGACAGGATTTTAGTCCATTGCAGGTTACTTTCTTGGATTTCTCTGGTATCCATTTTAGATTTGTGAAGAAGGGAAGTTTAAGTTAGGATTAAGTACCTTTCCAAAAGACACAGAAAACCTTGTGGTCTCATGGTTTATTACTGAGCTACTATGACCCAAATAAAAATAAGCTTTATTTGATAATCATCTCAATCTGGAAATTATTAATGTGTATATCTCTTCACATAAAGAATCAAGCAACCAAATTAAAAGTGATCGGAATTATGCAAGCCCCTATGATTGTATTATTTTGTAAGATTGCAATAAAGTTTTGTATAAAATGTTATTGAATCTGAAATAAAGTTATATTTCTGGTATTATTAAATAGTGAAAATGTACTTGCCTTACAATGTAAAAAAAATACAATGGATGCTTTATTGATTAAGTTCAAATTACTGTTTTAACAAAATGTGATGTTAAAGTCCCATTAGACTTTATATTGCATGGATCAAATGATCTTGCAGAGTCTTTGTGTGAAAAATTATTTATGTTATTAATTAATTTTAGTGGAAAGTAGTTCCTTCTCATTCATCAAAAATGAAAGGATGAAGGTGAAGGTGAAGGACAAACCCTTTGGTCCCTCAAGCACTTGGGTTTATTCAGTTACCTAATGTATTATACTGATATAAAATGAAGGAATGTGCCAACCCAAGATAAACATCCCTGTCATCCAAAGCTGTATGAATGTAATGTCTTTTATTTCATGTAATAAAGTAAATAGAAGTATTATTCAAAAAGCAATAGAAACCCATGCTGAGGCAACATGTGGTTTGACATATCATAATCTCTTCAAATTCTGTTAGTATCCTCATATTTTTGTCTTGAAATAGTACTCAACATATTCAGTACCATACAACATATGAGAAACAACATCAATCAAAGAATCTTGCTGGCAGCAAACTGGGAAAAAAGCAATGCCAGTTTTTTCTGACTAACTTTACAGTCCTTGGGGGTTATCTTTGTACTTTGTTGCCAAAACATTGCTTTTTACCAAAATTTTCACCTGCTGAAACAACATTGTGTTTTCCTATATTTGTGTCAGTTATTAAGCTTTATCCCTGACAGAAAAATCTTCATGAATGATAACATTTTCAGATGAAATATGATCAATTTTTTTAATAGCTGAAATCATATTGATGCTACAGCAGCCAGTATACATAGATATTTTTGTGTACCAGTAGCCTGCATTGAGTTAAAATTAATTATTCAAAATCTTTAAACAGAGTTGAAATTATTGTATGTGTGTCAAACATTAGCCAAATATTTATATTTACATTATATTACTTCACAATAATTGTGCAGACTTGGCTGTGGATAGTCTTCAAAAGAGATATCAATAAGTTGCAGACTATGTTCTGTACTTGGTAGTTCTTATACATGTATATGCCCTGATGAATAGATTTGACCATTGATATCTATTTTTTCCTTAATTGGCAATGGAATAAACTTGCTAAAGCTGTCTTGTTAAACTTTATTTAAAAAGATCAGAATGATATTGACAAAAGAGTTTCATTCAATTAAGCTGAGAAAGGTTTGAGAAAGATTTTTATGGAATAAAACTATCTAATGAGGCTTATTTGCAGTGTTGTGAATTGAGTTTACTCAATAAACATTGTTTCCTTCTTCCTTTTTGGGGGGAGGGGGGGGGGCTAGAAACTCAAATAGATAAAAGAAATAGTTTTCTGCTTCATGCTGTCTTGTAGAGTTCTTGTTTACAGCTAGAAATTTGCTGGATCAAAACTTAACAGTCTGCCAAGGTTTTTAAAATTCCTTATTCCCAAGTATCTTGGCTACCAATATTTATACTCTTATCCCTACTTCAAGATACTGTTGTACTAGAAAAATATTCTTGAGTTGGCTCTTTACAAAATTGCTACTAAAAGTTGTTCTTTGTTGTTTTGATGAGATATTTGGTCAATCAATCATGGACTTGTTTTTGGTATAAGCATTTTTTTGTTTACACTTGTCAACAGTTTCTAGAATAAATGCTCGAATGTAGTTTTATGAACAAGAAATGGCTTTTAGGCTGTCTTTCATTGTATAAAAATCTATGATTTGACACTCTTGAAAAGTAGTACATACACAAATCATTTATCATTTCTAGGATAGCCTCTTTGACCTGAAAATTTGCTTGCAAACACTTGACCTTTCTCAATAGATTGTAGTCTATAGCTACTTCCTAACTTAAGGCTATGGATAACAATCCGTTGTGTTGGAATGAATGATAACCTTTATAAAAAATATTCCACAGGCCTAAGTATACCATTGCTCAATGTAAATTCCAACTCTGCACAATAAAGCAACAATACCCAGAAAAGCATTTTACAAACCAAACATGGCTAAGCAAATTGGGCCTCTGCCACTAGTAAAGGATTTTGATGACTGATATCGCTAGCCTGGCAGGAACAATATGATTTGATGGGATCCATGGCCCTGGTCATGAAAACATAGCATTATGGGTCTTAGGTTATTTTGTTTTCTGCACACAAATGGATAAGGCTGTTTACTAATTAGTAATGTAGTTGAGGGACAAATCGATCAATTCTAATGAAGGCATCAGGCAATAAATACATATCTCTTTTTTTATGGTATCGTTTTCTGTGATTTAGTACTCACCGTTTGTAGATAACAAGATTTATGTGTTATTTGGTAGCAGTACGTTGTAATTTTGAAGTTCAGTGGTATATTGCAATGCTGTGGTTTTGCCTTTATATTTTGAATAGACTTACAGCTTTTGAGTTTTAGTTCATCATCATTACTGCTGATTTTTTTTGTTTGTATTGAATTTGAATTGATTATATAATGAAATGTAAAGGTTGACTTCATGCCTTGGCATGTAATTGTGTGAATAGTACAGTTGCCTTTGAATAAATACATGTTGATTTTGAACTAACTTAAAGTGGGTTTTCCCCCATTGTTAAGAAATGATCTATTTACTTTTCATTCAAGTTCCTGGTTAATCTTCAGTTTTAGCCCTCAGTTTTCTATCTTTATTGAGAATCCGTGATCTGAACAGAATATGTCATATTGTTGACAAATATTACTTTTGCTAACTATTAGTTTGAAATAAAATAGAAAACCATGAAATCAGGTAGGTAGATTTCTTTCTATTAGCGTTTAAGATACATTTTTCATTTGTTTGACACTTTAGGCGATATTCTTCATTGAAAACATCTATTTTGCTCCACAAAATGGAATTTAGGTTCTATGAAACAGAGAAAATTGTATTTTCAAACAGAAAAAACATGGGGCCTTATTCAGTACAAAATAAATCTAACTTACCATTTTTCATGAAATATATCTCATATATACTATACAGAGGTGCATGCAAATTGATTTTGCTGTATAGATATATAGAAAAACTATTCTTGATTTAATATTTTTTTTACCAGAGTGTTTTTATCATGTTTGGAGTCGATAACCCATTTCTATAATTACAACATTTCAACAATCTTGCTAGCTGCATTAACAACTTGTTTGTTGTAAGGAAATAGAACATTTCTGCTGAGAAAAAAAACCCTATCCCTTATCATTTACAGGTAGTTTAAACCAATATGTGATATTTCTCAGTTTACTTTCCATGGCTTGCCTGTAATCTCCATGTTAACCTTTTATCTCACCACCCTAAGGGATCACCTTCAGTCTCATAATGATACTGTAGTAATTCTATGTATTCCGAGGAGATTCTAGGAATTTTGTTTGTTGAAATTTAAAAAAAAAGCCCCAACCATATTCTTTATGGATATTTTTAATTATAAAATAAAAGAGAAGTTTATAGTATACAAGGAGTTTTGTATTCATTAGACTATGATGATTTGGGGATGCATTACATGATCTCACAAAAACATATTTTCAGAGTAAAAGAACCAAGATAAGAAACCACTTGATTTTGTTGGTAACTGGCCATTGACACATGTATGTATACATGTTGTAGTACTGTTAAAATGATACAACCATTTATAAAATTGCATATTTTAGCTTTTTTTTCTTCAAAAGGTATTAGTATTATGTTAACATGTTGAAGATCAATTGCAAATGTATGATAAGATTCTTGTGTAATATAACTGGTTTTAACAATGATGCTGTTGTATACATTGTTGTCCATTTGACCTAACACTCCTATTTTCTTTCTTTTTTTTCAGGTAAGTGTATCATGAAGACACTGATTTATGGATGAAAGAAAACTGTACCCAGAGAAAACGCAAGCTTTGTGTGTATTATAGAAGAAAAGTGATTAATATTACTCAAGCTTTATGCAAAGCTTTCATGGGATGTTGATTTATATTCATGGTCATAGCAAATTGATTTTTGATGAGGGAAGATACAAATTCTCATCAATGATGATCAACTGTATGATTTTTATTATAGCATTATATTGAAGTAGTAATAGACAATACATGAGATATTTCTTTCAATATTGGAAGATTTGACAGTTAAATTTGCTGTCATTGTGTTTATAAAGGTATTTTTTTAAAAAACAAAGCATTGAGTGAAGGTGACAGTGTCATTTTATATATTATTAGAGTAGTAAAGTTGTCCGTCTTGGCTGATGATCATTATGATTTGCAATTTCTTTCAATGCTTGTTTAAATAGAAAAACCCCACAAGAACATGTTAACAAAAGGCTGCCCATTGACATTTTTTAACCCTGTTAGTTTGCTCCTAATTTTCCTCTTAGTTTTTTCATCTGGATCATATTTTTTTGTGTTAGGAAATGAAGAATCAAAAACACATGGTTCTTAATCCATCAAAAGAAAGTCAATTGATTCGTCAGTCATGTATAATCTAATGGTGGATATTTACTTTACAAGGCACACTTATTGCTTATCAAGTTAAGATTATAGTCTTGGGGGGAATTGGGGATGAAATGTGGTGAAATTAATCCTTAAACTTGAGGTCCCTATTTCTTGGCTTCATGGGTGTTTCCAGGTCTTGAATTCATTTGACAGAGCAATCAATCATGCGATGATTCTGCAGATTCTTTATTCTCATTGTGAAGTATTTTGACCACAAGCAAAGGATTTTATTGGAGAGGTAGAAAAAAAATCTGATTTGAATTGGTGCTTTTTTGATTGAATTCCTATCAGTTCATTTTCTCTTTGAGTTAACTAGGTGGCTATTGCAGAAGTTTCTTCTCTGTGTTTATGTTACAGAGTGGGTCGAAAAAGTCAAGGATTGCTATTGACTTTTTGCTCTTAAGCTTTTTTAACTTCTCTTTTGCTTGTAAAGTTTCATGACATCTGTGAAGGATTCTCAATCTATGCTTAGTTTCAGGAAACGGTGCCAAGCAACCTAGAAATTACAGCTCTATCTGTAACTACCCCCTAGTTGTGTATCAGTGTTCTGCCTGTAGATACCTAAAGCTAAAGAGTTTAGATTGCATTAGATATTTGCATTTATCTGCTATGTTTTCTAGCATAGCTACTTATTTCTATAACCCCACAAAAAGTTGGGTCTTTCAGCTTGTATTAAGATTGTCATACCAAGAGTTGGCATCAATTGTGAAATTTTTGTAGGGTTAGAACAGATAGAAATGGTAGCATGTCATGCCAATATGCAACTAAAGGGACATGATGAGAACAGCAGGACAAATCAGATTAGACAGTGCTTACTTGAAGCAAGGTGCTTGGACCCAGGCATTCAACTTTTGTTGCTTGTGTGAAAGGGCATTTATCTTAGCAACATGCACAAAACTTGCCTTAGCTTGACCCTAATTTGTTGAAGGACAGATCATTTACAGTCCAGCTTATTCAATAGAGCCAACCTAAGTCATAGGAAATAAGAATCATTCCCCTTGAAAGTCTTATGACAATTGCAGGGCGTACAAATTAATATCTTGTCCTTTCAAATGATATTTTTTCTCATCAAGGTCAAATGCTTAATAATTTACTCCTTTAGTTGACATTTGCATGTTGTATGATCAAGGTTATTTTTAAACCAGTTACTCTACGTAGTAGAACGTACTTAGCTATGTTGATTTTTTAAGACTGCATGTGACCTTTTAACAAATTGCAACCATTTAATTGACTTTCTTTATTCTTGTTATTTTCACCTTTACTTTTCTTGAAAGTATTTCATGTGAATCAATGGTATATTTTAGTAGCATTTCAAGGAATAATTTAGTGGCTCAAAGTTGATTAGGACTTTTGAATTTTGCATAGCAACTTGTCTCTTTGCAATGTTAAATCTGGTGAAATTTGCATAGCAGTTTTCCAATTTTGTGTAGCAAACTGCTATGCAAATCAAGGTAAATTATTCCCTGCATTTCATAATGGGTACTTGTCAGCTCTAAGTCTCTGTAATGGGAATAAGCAACACTAAAACTCCTGTATGTGCCTTACGTTCCATTGTATAAAATTCTTTCTTCACCTTTATCAACCTCCAAATCATAATCTGACTACAAACGTTGTGGAATTATTACAACTTGTTTCTAGATTTTATAAGGATGCTTGTTTTTGGTCTGCTTTACTCAATGGTCATGTTGCTTGGAGTATTTGGAAAGTAATATGCTATAAGGTCATATTAGTTGTTGTAGAGTAGTTGGATATGTTGGTTTTGTAGTATATGGGTAGACTAGACAGGACAATAGAAAATCATTTAGTCGTCAAAAGCTATAACCCATATTGTTCAGGAAATATTTCTTCAGTTGAAGTCAGCTATTTTTTGCTCGTAGGAACAAAATAAAAATGCTACTGCTCTCAAATTAGCATGGAATGTCATGTCTATTTACTAGGATATATTCTAAATTATGCATATGCATGAGATATAGTTTGCTTTGATTTAAGTTAAGAAAATGGATTGACTAAGAAAGAGATTCTTTAGGAAGCCAAACCAAGGTGTCATTTGTTCTTGCTCCCCAAAATGGTCAGTTTATGTACAGCTTTCCAATCTGAAGATGCAAGTTCATTATGGACTTGATTTCCATGGAGTTGATGTAGACTAACAAGGAATCTTTTTGTCTTTCAGTCTTGATGAAAATATATTGATTAATGAGCTGTAATGTCTTGTCATAGCTATCCTGTCTTGCTGAGTTATTTTAATGTCATCCTTATTAATTGTACCTAGTCTGCTTAATCAAACAAAAAGATTGTCTCATGGGCATTGGATGTCAGGAGATTAAAAAAAGGGCTTTACATCATGTCAACTGAAAAAATGTTCCTTGATAAAGACTTCAATGGCTGGTTCTTTGCAGTTGAGTCTATTTGATAGATGTTTTAAAAATGAACAAAATACAATATGAAAAGGCAAGGTAAGGTACTCAAAGGAAATATCTTATGCTTGATTAAAAATAAAAGTAATTGAAAAAACAGTTGATTGAGGGATTCAGCAGAAATGTTCGAACTTAACGAAGGAATAAGTGATGAAGCCTTATTTCAAAACAGTAACCAGGCTACAGGAAAAGAACATTTACTTGTTAACCATGAACTAGATTCCACTACACAATAGATGGTACCTGCCTAGAAGTGTAGAGTTTCTTCTGTGATGGAAGCTATAGGCATAGCTGTAACATTTTTGTCTGCGTCAGATTAGATGAAAGCCAAGGTTTTAGAAAGTGTGGAATAGTTAACTTGTTAAATGACTACCAGGATCATTAGGATTGGTGTTAAAATCATTCTTATTATTGGCAGAAGGCACCAGTTTTGTATTAATTAGAAGCCTGAGGAAAGTCCAAGTATATGTAAAAAGAACTGGGTTTAAGATATGATGATACATGCCAAATGTTTGATATCATAATTTGTGTAATATAGGGTAATTGTATTGATAAACAAATCCAGAATGTGGGTGGCTTCACACAGTTATATATAATTTCTTGCTATCAATAAGAAAAAGTTTTCAAGTGTCATGAAAGCTAGTTTTAACCTTGAAACAATTTGTGTTTCAAATCTGTTAAAAGTGTACACCTTATTTTTCAACATACAAGACAAGGAGGTAACTACGGAATAATATATCTTGATTGGCAGCATTTTGCTTCTCAAAATCTCTAAAATGCTAATCAATTTTAGCAGATTTCTTGCCAGAATTACAAACAATGTTTTGTATAATTATGATATATAGAAAGTATTCCAGCACTTTCTGACAATTTGATCCAATTAATATAAAACTTAACTCTGAGAGTTGCATAGAAAGTATTGATATCACGATATGTTGAAAGAAAGGACATGTTTATGGGGAATCTGAATATACTTCATTTTAAGGTTTGAATAACTGGCTGTTTATATTGAACATTAATTTCTAACCCAAACCATTATACATTGTATGCCAACGCAACCTACATACAATTGATTATGTTACTTTATAACTAAGTGAGAATGAATTTGATTTTTTTTCCAAATGCCATTTAGATGCAATCAAACAGAAGTAGATGCCCCAGGGGTAGGAAAAAGATGGAAAATATGATTGATTGAGTGCTAGAATCTCTTCGCTAGGGTTAGCATTTACACAAACCAATGGGTTGTAGAATCAAGGTTATGTCCCAAAATAAAAGTCTTTTGAGAAAAACTCTGCCAATCAATTGGAAATGTAAAGGCTGTAAGACATTTTTCTTTTGGAACATAAAAGAGAATAAATGGGCCTATCTTTACAATTGACTGTGTAGATAATTTGATAAGAAAGGATGTGTTATTGTGGAAATAAAATAAGATATATTTCCCTTTTTGGGGCTTTTTTTTTTCATATGGGTGAACTAGCTTTGAATAGTTTTTACGCGATCTCAGGGAATTGTGAGCCATTAAATTATCAGGGTTTAACTGTCCTGGAAACGTAAGGTCCAGTGGGTTGAACTATTGACCTTGCCTTATGTGTTCCTTTTGTCAATTATATATTTGTTTTTTCAAAGATAACTTGTTGCTCTTTTGCCAGAATTTATCATTCAGTACCTGCCCATTCTCTGCAAAGGTTACTCCTTCAAGTCTTTCGTGTTAATTCTACCACTTTCTGTGAAGTTGTATTTACACAAAACAGTGGTATAACTAGAACATGAAAACAAACATTTCCATGAAGCTGTGACCTTGCATGTAACTAGAATGTTATATTGTAATTAAAAACCGTCACCCTTATGATGAGTATCAACTTCTAGGAGTACTTTTTTTTGGGCCAAACATCCTTCACAGAGAATTCCTAGAAGTCTTAATCTTAAAGTTGAGCATTAGCATCATTTATTTAACAACAAAGAAAGCAAGAAGAGTTGAATGGTATAGAATGGCAGGGGTAACGAGGCTCTAAAGGACATTGGCATTTTTACTCCTACCTGATTTGGTGTCCATTAAACTTTTCTTACATTCTGGATGTAATTTTAGTCTTGTCATGTTTGCTTCTCTTTTTTTTAATCTAAGACTTTGTCCCCATAGGCACGGTTTTGATAGACAATTAGGTTTCGTATTGTGACATCTATTTGAAATTAATATGATTATCTGCTCTTAAAAATGTGGCTGACTTTAAAACCCTTCATTTGTTTAGGCACTGACTGGTCTGTTATGATGTGAAGTATTATTTGGTGTAGTTGATTTTTTTTTTAAATTATCAATTATTTATATCAATTCATTTATAGATGTTATTAAGCTTGTGAGACACACACTAATCACTTTAGAAAATTAGATAGAAATGTTTATGGCTACTAGTGTATCCATTACCCTGACTTCTCAATGACAACCCCTTGGGATTAATTCACTGTGTATAGATTCTTGTGATACTTGTATGTATTCCCCAAGATGTTTTTACACCTCAAGAATCCTAACTATCTAGATAATAAGCTAGATTAACTAAGGGCATTTCATGGAAGTAATGCACTGGAGGCTATGCTGTTTTATGTATGTTGAGGTATGATATGCTTCTCTGGTCAAGCATGAGCCGCATGTGTTAAGTACACAATAGTGAATTCTTTAATGGTGATCCATGAAGACTTTATTGGTAACACATGGTTACAGAAGTATTTCAAATCTACTTATCCTGAATATTTTTGGCACAAATGACTTGGGTGCTGACTTCAAAATAGTCCTGAACTGAAACAAGATTTTTCCAACTTGAATTTAACATTTTATATTTTAAATATGGGACCACAAAAATATTTACTATTATCAACATTTTAGAATGGGTGAAAAATTGTATTATCTAAATGCCTCAGGCTTACAATAAATTCTATTGCTGTCCTCCTCTGGCAAAAAAAACTCCACAACATATCTACTACAGTACCTGCCTTTGGTAAATAGAATCTCATTATTTTTGGATGGTGCCCATATTCTGTTGATGAAACCTTTGAGCAATGTTTAAATCATGCAAAAGGGGAATGAAATTGACTGCAAGCATGACAATAAAGCCAGTTGAATGGTGTGGGTGACTGAAATGACAGTGCTGGTCATAAAACTCTTTGATGATGGGTTACGGCAATATTTTGATTAAAGTTTTTACAGCACGCCCTGGCAGGAATTCTGTTGGAATGCAATTTGTTGCAAAGGGCAAGCAACTATTTATACATGGAGGGCTTAAGTGATAGTTTTATCATGCATAACATCACATTAAAACAGTGTCCTTCAATATCAATCATGATGTTTCTCTTGTACTTTCACAAGAAATACTGGAATTAGTTTTATTTTTGAATCCTGCGCTCATAAAACACTGGAATACCGAGCTTTGTGATGAAGCCTGTTATTCAGTTTTTAGAACATAAGTGTGATGTTATCAGGCTTATGAATATGGTAATAACATTCTACTCAGAGCCCTAGCTGATGTTGCCATTGAAGATAAATTGCCAATTATTCTCTGGAAAGACTTTCAGGAATGGATGATGAGCACCAGCAAATGCTACACTGATGTTGCTGTGATTTTAAGAAGAAGAAAAAATGTTTTTTTCTTCACCAAATTATATTTTCTGTTCATGAAATTCCCTTACAAATAACCTTAGAAATGATTTCCAACTTGATTATGCAAGTTTTTAATTCCTATTTTCTGATTGCAGAGTTCCAGGGTAATACAATCAAGGTTTCATGTGAAGCTGATCCATGCTGCATGTAGATGATACACATTTTGTGTAATCAGATTTATAATTGTATGTGAGCAGTAGAAGATCAACCTTTGACATCAAAGCATTATCATGATTAGAATTGTCCATCTCTTATTCCACCACCCCATGGGATGTAAAGGGTACTCTGACTCAAACAAAATTAATCATAATCATTACTATTATTTGGCCATAATTTATCATTCACTTAAGTACTTTAGATGGTAGTAATTCTGCAGACCCAGTAGTAGTCCCCCTGATTCATGTATGATTATCAGTTACAGTAATATGTATAAAATAATGACCCATTATTTTTAGGAATGACCCAAGATTTTTAGGAATAACCAAGTAGGGGTGAAACAATGTGGTGTTAAAACCTTGTATTTCTATTGTTGTTCTTTCTTTTTTGCATCGTTGTGCAGTGAGTCCATGGTCATCCATCTAACCATCAAGGGACACTAGCCTAGAGTTGATATCTGTGGTGATTTACAACATTTCACCATACTTTATTACATCCGTCCCCCATCATTTGCCTTGGATTATGGCATTAATGTTGCTTTAAATAGCTCTAACTTAAATTATCTGATTTATTCCTACTTTTAGACAGGGCCATGTTGTATATTATATTATTACATGGGATAACAGGCAAATCACGTAGACCTTTAAATTTTATTCAACATATTTGAATATTGATTGATTCGCAAAATCAATATAAATTTGAAACGTTTTCATTCAGAATCAATATTATATATGATGGTTTGTGAAACAGCTTTTTCTTTTGAGGGGTATGTGAATTCAACTTGCTTACAAAGCACAAACATTTCTTATGCGGAATTATTTCCACTACTCTATAAAGTGTGTCTGCAAGAAACAAATAATCAATTCATTTATTCAGGACTCATTAGGCCAATGTAAAGGCAATATGATAACTACCTCTAGATGGAGACACTGTCAATGTTGTCCACGTATTATTCAATATTTTTATTTTCAGCTATGTCAACCTTGTACCCCTTAATGGTTTGTGGCATGGACTTAATCATAAACAAATCTTTGTAGAGGGAAGATTACTTGTATTCATAACAGTACCATATTTTGTGCAACTATTTCATGGAGCTCTAGTACACATAACATTGTAGAGCTGTAACCAGAAAGTAATCTTACATCAAGCAGAATTTGTTAATATTAGGCCTGATCATTGACCAAGTACACTACACTACTTGACTCCCATTATACATTGGCCAATACCATGTTAAATTGGGCAAAAGAGCCCACTAAATGTCACAGATGTGTTTACCATTAATTCTAAACTCCTCATTTTACTCAAAATATATTCTTTAAAGTTATTCTATATATCTCAAAGTTATTAGCTGAAGCAATTTGTAGATTTTCAAGCTTTAATGCAGCTTTATATGTTTGTTAGATATATGTACTAATACGCTATTGAAGACCTATGATGTTTATTTTAACACATTATTTACAAGAAAGATATTGTATATTATTCAGCTAATAAACCTTTTATGGTCAAGATTGTTACAATAGAGGGTATTTGGCTACAATAGTATGTGGGTGCTTTAAGTTGGGTTGGTATATAGAATTATGAAGAGGTTAATTTTCTTAGTTTCATTCTCTATATGCTATGAACTATAGGACACATAGCAGAGGAAAATGGCTAGATACTTCTTTAGAATGGTTGTTGCTTGTAGTAATGAATTAAAGGTATGTAATGTTTTTTCTTTTACCCTTTGACCAACTGTAGTTTCTTTCAGAAGGCAACGTGAATAGTGTTATTTTATCATTTGTATTCATTTTTATAGAATATGCTATCATGCAATAGTTTGTGGGGGAATAAATTTTCATTTTTGTCCATTGGGAAGCAAATGGTGCATATCAGTTTTGTTACAAGGAAGAATAATCCCCTTTATTGCCATTTGAAATGATGGTTGATATAGTTCGATCGTTTTAACTACTTGTTCTGGTGAAAATAAAGCTAATTTTACATATTGTGGGTATTTAGTATTAATAGTATAATTGTGTTTTTGGAGCACAGCCAATATGAAAACTAATTATTAACAGTGCCTAGTTATATTATTTCAACTGCGCCTAGATATTAGACATATGATATTTCTTTCACTTCTGTGAACATTGGCAAATGAAAGCCCACAAACGTCCCAGTTGAAGCAGTGATTTTATTGATCTCATTTTGTATCTTATTATGTCTACTGTGTAAAATCAATAGCCATCATTGACTTGTGCTTGTTGAAACATGTGAGAATACCACACTGATGCAATGGGAAGGCAATCTAGTGGAAAAAATACTGCTCTATCTGCCAAGTTATGGAGTTCACACTTCCCCACTTTTGTCATTTCTTTTTTATATCTGTTTTATCTCATAGATCATTAGTTGAACCATAGTCACTTCCTAATATACTGATGTTATTTGACGATCTATAGTCTCATTGATGATCTCATGATCAGATTAATGTATTTAGAAAGTACATGTCAATTCAGGAGGCTTGATTAACTTGCATTTTGTAAGGAAGGTGAGATCGGACAAATAACTATCATGAACTGGAGAAAAAATGGCATCAAGTACAAAGAAATCTCATCTTCATATTCTTTTTAAGTTTGTTTAAAAATCAGGGAATCAAACTGTACATTGTTCTATTTCATGAAAGTATGGTGTGTTCTTTTATGAGTTAAAAACAACAACTTTACTCTGATGTTGTTGGTACCCAAGTTTCCAACTTAACAGGGTATAAACGCCCTATTTTCTTGGATTTGGGGAATCTTGATTCCAATTGTGAGCTATTCATGAATCTTTTTGACATGAAGGTTTATTACAGAGATTTGGGGGGAAGAGTTCAAGTAATCAAGTTTGAGGGCAATGTTGCAATCATGCAGGAACTTTGATACTTTTTTTTTCAAATCTGATTTTGACTTTTTATTCTTTCCTTTCCTTTTGTGATTGAAGGAAGCTTAGATTGCAAAGCATCTAAAGTATCGATTCAGATCTAAGATCCCAATTTGTTGTCGTCAATCAGACCTCATGTGAAATTGGTGTAGACTGTAAAAAATCAAATTTCTTTCTTGAAGTCGACAAAAAGTCAAGATGGAAAAGTCAGGGGATAACCCAAAATAGATGCACTGTCTTGAATTTGTTGGATGGAGGACTACTTCCTAAGTCTGAAATAGTCTTGAAGGAATTGATTGGACAATTTATTTTGTACACTATGGTTTAGATTTTTATTTGTAACTTCATCCCCAGGAATAAGGTTTTGGAAGGAATTTTAGCAATTGGATAAAGTAATAAATAGGATGATTATGTAACGTTGTATGTTTGTTGAACATACTTTTCCTACTTTAAAAGCTTTGAAAAACAAATGAGAAAGGATTTATGGGGAGATATGCAAATTAGGGTGACATTTTATCCAGGGGGTCAATTTATAGTGATAACATTCGACATAGGATGGGGCAGTGTTAGTCCCATTTCATTAGAAGGTCCTATACAGATACATTTTTACATAATTAAAGTAATTTCCTAAAAAGATGTGGTAGAGGATTCATGGTAGTTTTCTAAATCTACTCCTGCTTATTTTATTCAATGTTGCATCAATCATGATTGCTTCCGTGGAGGCATTTCTTTGCAGCTGACTACAGTCTTATATTTAGTGTAATTTTGCATCCTTGAATTATGTGAGTCACTATATTTCCTCTGACTTCATTCATCATTTTACAGCCTTTTTGATTACTACCTCTGGATGTGTCACACCAACCACCTATTGGAATGATTAGCACCTGAAGTTAATGTAACTGAAAATTGCAGCGTTCACATGCATTTTATAATGAATTCTTGCATGAATTATTGATCAGAGTTTCACTTATTGATTGGTCTGAGTTGAATATGTTTATTGCATTTTCATGGTTGTGTGTGTGGTCTGTTATCAGGGAATATGGTCACAACATTAAAAACTTTTAGATTAGATTCAGGCATCGATTTATTAAAAAAAACATTTGTCAAGAGACAGCATGCAGTTTCCACAGGTTAAAAAATCAAGGAACCAGCAGGTTTGAAGGAGACAGGCTTATCAATATGAATACCTTTACCAATGCTGTAGTGGCAGGCCTAAAGATGCAAATAATCTACGGGACCAACCTATGAACGATGCTTTAAGGGCCTAGTCCCCAGTCCCTGAATTGTGTAAAGTCCCCAGTCCCTGAATTGTGTAAATCAAATCTTGACATTGCTTCAAGGACTATCAAAATGTAGTTCTATCGTGAAAATGTCAACTTCTATTCTATTTGTACAAATAGACCCTATTGATCAAGCATCTCAAAATAGGCTTTCCTCAAATGTCAAAAAATGACTTAGGCAGGATTTGTGTACTGTGTCGATATGTTACTCTCACAATTTCATGAATGTTTTGTCCCACAAGTTTGGTTTAATCTTTGCTTTGAGTCATGCCTTCGGGGAAAATTGTACAGCTATTATATTTGTTGCTTTGAACTACTATGTCAAGCATTGTCTCATAATTGTTCCTGCTAAGGTGAAGGCAGACACAAAAGACATCCCATTGTGTGCCATCCGATCTTGTCACTTGTTCAAATTTGGATAGCATTCTTCTCATAGAGATAGCTTGTCAAAGAACATCCTTTCAATTGTCATGCAAGTCAGTTTTTTTTTTTTTTATAAACGAAACATTAAGAATAATTTGTATGAATACAAAACAAAAAACATATGTACAATGGAATGATTAAAGGCTAGCCAATTTGTTGACAAGTATGGGGGCTATAGTCCTTAGTGCTGCAAAGTGTTTACAGAGCAATGGTGCCATAGAACATAAGGGAATGTTTATACCAGATCAACATGGACGGATTGATTTATGGTAATACAACAAGAACAGAGAATGAGAGTAAATGAATTGTTTAATCTAGTATAATGAAAGCATCCACATTGCAATTTTCCACAATTCATCTTTTTCAAATGTCATTCTGTAAACTGACATAATGAAAGCTTATGTACTTTTATCTATTTAGGACTGGCTGCCCATAAAAAAAGATGTGCAGTAATCCCTTGATGGCATAAAGCCATGGCACTACAAAAGCCTATTATCTCTATCTTTAGAATCTTGGGCCAAATTATATACATATTCAGGCTTGGTTGGGTTGATGTTAGCTATGTTACATCCGATTTCCAGGATGTTTTATTCAATTGTCTCAGATGTTTGACATCTTTAACTTTGCAAAAATGGCCACATATAGCTTCTCCATACAGTGTATGGACTTCAGGGATTGAACATTTTCTTTTTAAAGCAAAGGACAAGAGTCTCTTCAATTTAGGATAAACCCTAAGGACCCTCACCATTTCTCACCCTGACAGAGCAAACGTGGTCCCTTTGGAGAACTGTTTCCTGATGTTTTACAGAGTAGTTTTACAAATCTTTAGCTATTCAGAAGAAGCTATTTCTATTCACAGCAGACAAAAATGCATATGTATCTTGAATCGAATGAGCTTATTTTGGCAATGGCATGTAGCTTTTAAGTTTTCTGTAATCATAGTGGGAAAACCCAACATTTTGATCAATATTTTAAAATTTCTTATTGATTGAAATGCAAGCCAATAGGCCTTTGCTTGTCACTAGGTAATGAAATCTGATAGTCAAATGTTGTCCTAGTGAGGGCTTGCCAGAAAGCCTGGTTTCAATGGTTCTGGGAAGGCAATCAGGCCAAGAATAAGTAAAGTTTCCTGTATGGGTGGGTTTGTCCTTTGGCATCCATATGTTTTGTGAGGGATCACTCAGGTTTGAAAGCCATCCATTCTAGTTACGTTTGCATTATAAATGCTTATGGTGACAGTTGCACAGAAAATCAATGGCTAAGAGACTTACACAGAGTCTCCTCTATTGGCTGCCTTTGTGAGTGCTTGCATTCAATACACATTACTGACTGCTTCTGCCATCGCAGGCACTGTGAGGATTGTACAGGAGGAAGATCTTGGCTCCTAAGGATACTTGTTTACCATTTTGAGAGAATCGTTTTGAGTTTCTTTGACTTTACATAAAGGGATATATATCAAGCAATAGAACATCTGGACTCGAGCTTTTGATCTGTATTGCTGTTTTGTTTTTTAAAAATGGCTTAAGATTCAACGGTCCTGTTGTTATTATTTATTACTGTGTACAAGCAGCTGTCATGCATGGCCATAGAAGATTGCCGAGTGCAGGTGTAGTGACCTATATTGCTATCAATATGGAAAGGTAATGTATTTTCGCTCATTTGACATTTAATCAAACTAATGATTTTGAATGAAAGATGTTATGTAATGGTTATTAAAATTATCCTGATGCCTTTCAAGCTTTTCCATTCACAAATGACAAGAAGCTTACAGACTAGAATGATTTGTGGGGTTTCGTTTGACACCTAGCTTCAAGAGAAGTGTCATATTGGCATTTAAAATCATTTTTTTTCAGTGAGCATGACCAGTATTTTTAAATATCTGTTGATGTTTTTTTGTTTTGAAGTGCTACAATATTAGTAGAGTGACCTAATTTAAAATGTATTGTTTCGATGCCTAGTGTAAAAGCATTTGTATGAAAGCTTTCCCTTTCTATATGTTATAATACAATCATTCATAATTAAATGTGTTCAGTTGATATTATTGATTAATGAGAGAAAAACGTCCTAGTATTCCATGATATATGGTTGTGTTTAATATAAGCTTATATGCTATAAGATATCAGTCCTACATGGTCTTAGCCTAATCAGCTTTGACATGTAAGTATATCAGATAATGATGCTTCATGCCAATACATATCTTACAATGGAGCCTACTTCTAGGAATTGATAAAAGGCTTGTAGATCATAGGGTATAAATTATCATAAAATATGTAAAGATTTCATTATTCTTGTGGTAACATAAGAACATATTCTATTGGCTTCTTTCAATTGCATGCAATATCAGCTATGTTGATTCCTGTTGTTTATGGAACCATTTGTGTTTCTGCTATATATAATTCTTGTGATGAAATGTTTTTGTTCACCAATGAAGATATGGTATTTTAATTACCATAACAGAGAATGCTTTTTTATGTCATTGATGAAAAGAAATATAGGATTGGTATTTGGTTCAAAAGTACCCCCTGACGTGTCTTCATTATATACTTCCAAATACAGGGCTGGTTCATTAGGTAGAAATTATTAGTCATATTCTGTGGAGGTGTTCTTCAAACAGTGGATTTTATAGTATGATGGAAACTTGTGCTGAATATGTTTAGGGTTATATACTATCTAATTAGGGTTTGTCAGTTAATTTAAATGGTACCCACCTACTGGTTTCTTGGGTATATTTAGACAAAAGCAAAACAAATAGAAGAAGAATGGAAAAACACCTAATTAATGTCACCTGTGGTATTGGATAAAAATGATGTAGTACACTACAAAAGGTTAAATGCCCACATCAATTGAACACTGCAATCTACATGTAGTATGACTATGGACGAGATAACATAAACAAAGTAGAGACAAGGAATGGAATGTTGTATGTTATGCTAAAAAAATGTAGACACAATGAAATGCAAAACTAGTGAACAACTATCCCTTAGCAATAAAATGCTCAAGTGGACAAAACAGGCAGCAGGGACTCGTGGCTGTAATCATTCACCAGAATTATATTATTATGTTATTATGAAGTGTAAATAACATTGTTTATCACATGATGGTATTTGAAAATTACAAAAGTGAAAAAATGATGGTATCATAAATGTCTTGTAGTATAGAATAATTGATGATGTGTTTGATACAAGTGTACTGACTGACATTGTCTTGTTACGAAATATTGGCATCATGGTAAACAGCTTGGCTTAGTTGCATAATGATTGTGATAATGAAAGTATCTGACCTCCTATTCCACTGCTAAAATCAGGAATAAAATTGGGAGTCAATGTTTTACAGAAAAGCATAGCTATCAGAATTGATAGTATTTCATAATTTGTTTGAAATGAGTAGTTTGATTGACACAGGGTGCGATTTTCTTTTTTGGGGGGATGTGGACAGGCAGACCGCCTCAGCTGGACTGTCCTATATTCAGCCAGACAACTCAAGTGAATAAGGAGATAAGCTCAAAAAATTGCTGGACAGCCAGGCCATCTAGTCCAGATCTCGGCTGACCTAGACTGGAAAACACTGGACTCGGACCAGTAGTAAATCGTACCCTGTGACAGTATATATTTTTCTGGGCAGTGACTTTATAATGTGGTCTAGCTTCCTCCCGATTTACTAGTAAAATAAAAAATGTTTTGTCATTTTTGTCATTTACATAATGTTTGGGAATAAAATAAAACAATTACAAGCAGTATAGAAATATTGAAAGAACTTACAGGGTTTTTTGGCAAAAACTTGGGTCTGATTATCCAAGACTGTTATATCATTTTGCAATTTTATTATGGGCTAACACTATTGTAATTGAAGTTAGCTATGTCTGAGTCACCATAATGTCGTAGAGCAATAATTAGGTTCTATCTAATTATTCATTAATTATGTATTCTGGACATTATCATATAGAAAGGTC
>JAVSBT010310963.1:0-11809 GCA_033118115.1 Pharyngocirrus eroticus | reverse complement strand
AACTATACTAGAATGGAGGAAATAAATAAACAATTAAATATGACCTGAACTGCAGCATTTCAAATATATTACATATTGATGGGAAAATAGTGTTGCCTATCTTGTGAACAAGTATTTGGTGTATTTCCTCTGTCTTTCTGTTTGTTTCCTCTGTATTTTTGTATATTTCCTCTGTCTTTCTGTTTGTTTCCTCTGTATTTTTGTATATTTCCTCTGTCTTTTTGTTTGTTTCCTCAGTATGTTTGTGTATTTCCTCAGTCTTTTTGTGAACTTTATCTATCTTTGAAAACAAATCCCTTTCTTGGTCTTGCCAATCTTTGATTATTTTTTCCACTTCTTGTTGTTGCAAGGGACTTATGGGTAAATATCTGTAGCTCTGAATATCTGATTTTGTAATGTTCCATTTTGGAAGATGGTGGTCTATATCAAGCAGAGCCTTTTTAATGTCATTGTAAAATCCAGTGAAATCAGAATGGGATAAACTAGGATTATCTTTGTGGCAGAGAGTGTTGCGTAGACATTTTATCTGAGCAAGACCACCCTCTAAGGAATTGTCAGCTGGCGCGGGAGGTCTATCCCATGATGTCTTTGGTTGTTTTAATCCTGAGATATTCTTAATAAGTAAAAAGCAGAGGGTTATATCCAAGTCTCCAACTGTCACTGCACCACCAGGACCTGGGTACAAAAGGCGCCATGCATGAGCAGTGATGGGTTTTCCTTTTCCAGGCCCCTTTAAATTATTTAGTTTTCCAAACACTGTAGGATCTTTAAGAACAGCTTGGAATGTTGCCACTTTGTATTTCTGTATTGAGAAGAAAACAAGGGAGTACCTCAGTGCATCCAAGCCTTTCTCATTTATCAAGACCACCAATCTACAGAAATTTTCATTTTCTTGGGTAAAGGCTGTGGCCATTATGAGATTACAAATCTGTGGAGTACAAGATAGTCTTAATTAATTTACTTTGAGAGTACATGACTCACTCTGTGGTGCCAAGGTCTTTTGCTGTCTTTTGAATGAGTTTTTAGTTTTGTCCAAATATTCTGTCATGCAACTTGTTTTGCTTCTGTCTCAATGCCCTTTTTTCCTCATGTTTCTTTAGATCTACATAATACCTCTCTTGCATTTCCTCTGACCGGTTTTTAAAGAGGAGCATTCTTTGTCAAGGTCAATGGTTCAATTATGATGGATGTTGTCTATTGGTATTCACCTTCTCTTGTTTTTACATTTGTTCACTTTTTAAAGCCCTGTTTACATTGTCGATTGTGTAAGCCCTAGAAAGTTTCTTTCAGTGATAGCTTTTTCGGTAAGCACTTCATAAATCTATCGTTAAAACACAGTTGCGAATGGTGTTTTTTTCTCGAAGTCTATTGATAAATCCTTTTATTTTGAGGGATCAACTCCACCTTTTAGCATTGCCACATATTCTTCAGCTTTAAACTGTTGCAACTTTGTTGACAATGTGAACCAATTGACTTCAGATGACTTCAAGTCCTGCAAAGAACAATGATTTTGTATTTAAAGTCAAAGCCAAATCTTTGCAAGAGAAATCAACAATGTAAATGCGCTTTTATTTAGCTCTACTTATGTGATTTTTGTAGGCTGCTGTATTCTTGATATTTTTTGTTCTAGAATACATCTAGATAGTGATAAAGTGTCTTGTTAATTTCCAACCCAATTTAACCATTGAAATTCCTCCAAATCTTTAATCACTTCAAAGTGCCATAATTTTCTTTTGAAAGATACATAGAAAGTTAAAATTCCACTACTTTTTTTATTAAGAATGCATCAATATTCTAAAGTTATTCTATCATTAATTATATCATAACATTCTTTAGAGTAACAAAAAAATAAAAATAAACTTACTGCGTAATTGTTTTTAGTTTTTTTCCCATGCATGGTGTATCTAAGGACAACATTTCGCCTACTGAATCAATACTGTGAGTGTCACTATGGATGAAATGTATATCAATCCCACCACACATCTAAGAAATCGTGTCTCAGTACACAAATCTCAAATCAATAACAAACAATTCCAGTTCTGTCCTGTTACTAGCCATCTTCATTCATGCAGTAATGGCAAATTTAAATACCTTTTTAACTTTGTTATTATAAAGTGTCCATAGACACTATTTTAAATATTGTAAAAATAAAGGTACATTCAAGAAGATGTTGACTATTTAAAGTTTATATCGACTTAATTAATCACTAACCATATAGATTGATAGTGTTACTGGCCCTTAAATAATATATAGGCCTATCATGTTACCTTTGAATACAAAGGAGCCTCATTACGACAATTGGTGTACATCCAAAGTTATACTTCATTGTTATTTTGAAACATGAAGCCTAAAAGTAACCAATTATTTAAGGGCATATATAAGTACACCTATATACTGCTATTCAGATGTTTTCATAACTTTTCTTTCAAAAAATATGTCCGACCCAAATTTTCAAAAACAGCTTACCCTTTAAGGTGAACAAATATCTTATACATACCCGGAAAGGGGAAAATCTCAGGAATCAGAATGCAGACAGTGTATAAAAGTTCCTATGGGGCTTTTTGAGATTGTGGAATATGTATAAGATAATAGTCTGGTCTGGTTTTCAGAAATTGTGACTTTTTTTTTTTTTTGGAGGGAAGGAGTAAGAGACCACATTTTTATATTTATAATCACTATGAGAGATTGGAAAATGTGAGTTCCCACTCTTGGACTAGTGGCCAGTTCCTAGAAAATGTAAAAAACCTTCATATTAAACTAGGAAAATCAAACACCTATAAAACTAGTCACTAAGTCAAAAATTATTACTGATGAAACACAATTTTGTTCCAGATGATCAATAACAAAGTTATTACAAATATAAAAGTGAAAAATTAGTCTTGGTTAAATTATCTTTTCACAGCACATGTTTTATTGTGAAAAAATGCCCAAAACAGCTGTCATTTTGAATCTACTCATGTAGAAAAATAATTCCCCAAAAACTTATATTTGTAATAACTTTGTTATTGATCATCTGGAACAAAATTGTGTTTCATTAGTAATAATTTTTGACTTAGTGATTAGTTTTATAGGTGTTTGATTTTCATAGTTTAATATGAAGGTTTTTTACATTTTCTAGGAACTGGCCACTAGTCCAAGAGTGGGAACTCACAATTTCTGGTTACACATGATTATGTTTAATGAAAAATCATAGTGGCCCACTCCTTCCCTCAAATTAAAAAAATCCTTAACTAGAGCCTTTATACAGAAACCCGACTAGTCTATAAGCTGTTTCCTTAAAAAAGTACTTCCAAGAAATTAAAATACTCAATAAACAGCATTTTCCAACTTAGAAGCATTATATATTGAAGCTACACTGTTGATGGAAAAAATTAAAAAACCAGTTCTAATACGTTTTAGATCATTTTCTTAATTTCGTAGTGTAACCTCTCTCCCTGTATTATAGTGTCAAATGACGACATAAATGAACACTTAACATAAATGTTCATCTATGTCGTCATTGCTATCAAAACGGGGGGGGATGTAATAAGTATTTCTTCTTGTTGAAATAAGCTTATAGTTTGACAATTATAAACTTGGCCGAAATAGCCTAGTGGTTACGCTGTGTGGTAGTCACTAAGGAGGCCTGGGTTTGAGTCCTGTTAAATTAACCCAAAATTTGGATTTCCGTGAAAAAAAGGGATAAAAAAAAATAGCAAGCAAAAAATTGTTCCCCAATGACTTTGTATATATCAAACATTAAAACAAAGCATTAAAATAATGATGTTAGATATGTTGGAAGTTCTACTTTAAATATATATTGGACTTTTGAGACTCTGAAATATTCGCTTTTAATATTTGCAGTTTTATTTATCTTAAAAACAAAAACAAGACTTGTGTCTTGAGAAATACAGATTTATACAACTTTAAACTAGAAAACTGTACATTTTCAATGAAAATTGATACAAAATTAATGAATTTTATGACAAAAAACAACAACAACAACAACAACAAAAGTCAGATCAACAGGGTTGGATCTTTTTTTCAATTGACCTTGTGGATCAGACTTTTGCAATACAGTTTTAAGTCTGCCTCAAAATTTCTGGAATATGAAGAATGTTGAAACTTTTTCATTTTACTCTACATGATCAAATAATAATTGCTCATAAATAGCTCTTGGTCAGATGAAGGAGCAAAATAGTTTCAAATGATGTTTAGAATATTATTTCAATAAGTTAATCCATGAGGCAAATGAGCCATATTATGTCACAATTGGTGTTTATACAGCCATCTATTTTGTTTGTGCTATTTTGGAGTCAATGTCTGTCTTTCAATTGGTATCACATTGATCTGCACTGTATACTTCAAATTCATGAAATAAAATGAAGTAAATACCATCTGCACCCCGCTGCATCCTATAAAGGGACACATACCTCCCATCAATTGGGTTGTCACATTTCAAATGGATAGGTTGGTTGTCATTGTGTCCAATCTTGGCACACAGAGTGAATTGAGTGTGATTGAAATTCTGGCCATCAAAAGTATTTCCAACACCAACAAGTGTATTGCTCACTTGGAAATCTGCAAATAAACAGAAAATTGCAACAGGGATGGTGCAGCAGAAAAATGTTCCAGAAACATGTTTCTTGAACAGATGGGTTTAAGAAATACATGTTCCTGGAAACATTGATTGACACTGTAGACACTCATAATTATGGAACATGTTCAAGAAACAGTCAGAAAACTTTACCATATGTTTAAAAAAAAATGCTCGCAGTCTGTTTGTCCATCAAGAACATAGCAGTTCTCTGTGTTTGGTCAAGAAGGAAAACCTGTATAATATATATGTTACTACATGTAGTTACTGGATATGAGGACGTATGCAAGCGACAATATGTTTAAACTTGTACATGTACTTACGATAAAAGTCAGCCCTGGGTGTCACAACTACTTTTTCCACAGTGTAGGATTCTCCTAAATCTACAACCCACCAATCAAATTCAGGACCACCTGATCCAGTGGCAGCAGCTGTTCCAGGATCACCGTCCACTCCTCTATAGGCCAAATTGTTTAAATTGTAAACTGTAGACATAAAAGTGTTTTTTTTCAATGCCAGGTTGCTTCCATATCCTATTTCGATACAAAAAAGAAGTAAGAAAAGATAATCAGTGACTTGTGGTGTTGTGATAATATAAAGAAGAAGTGATGCTTTACTATTTAGTTATCTAGATTTAAGACAATAATTGTTCATCATGATTTGATAAGTGCACGGTACCTTTTGAATCAATCTGTTCCCTTAAGTCAGAGATATCTTTTCTTATCCCTGTTTCCATCCTATTCACTGCGTGCAAGATATCAGACAGGAGGGAAAGAGGAACTGATATAGGTTCATTCTTTTGGTCTGTAGTCATTTGACCATGTCCATCAATTACAAACATCAATATGACAAATAAACCCTTTGCTGGTAAGTAAATTCCCATCTGAAATAAAAAACATATAACGTTGATTCAAAGAGCTGAAATCAATACCAATGATAATTTTTGACCTTTCTTAGTGTCCAACTGATTGATGACAATTTACATGTAGTTTACTGTTTAGATCAACACTGAAATTAAATATCATAATGCTCTAAACATCCAAAATATGCTCATAAAAGTAAATTATAAAAATAAGGAAATCATAAAAAATATATGCTACTTCAATCAAAGATTTCTTCTATTCTAAACAAACATTTTAAATGCGATTTTTTTTTTGTACAAATCATAGTTTACTCAAATATATCTGTAGAATACTTATTAATAAAGAAGCAAGTTCCACCAATTTTCTCACTTTATCTGTGATGTTTGCAAATTCCCGCAGAATTGAACTTCTAAAAGTCAAAAGATATGACAAAACGTTAGATTTTGATGTTTATATAGAGGAGGCCAAATATGTGGGGCACAGACACATTACATCATCACTTTTGTTACTTTTAACTTTTAAAAAAAGGACAAGGAAAATTCCTGTTACTTTAAAAAGATTTATATCTGGTATGATTTTTTCAGCCAGTGCACTGTGAATGAATGAATGAATGAACCAATCAATCCAGGGAATAATGGATGAATTAATGAACAAACAAATGAATTAATGAATGGATCGGTTGCAGAAGCAAACAAACAATACCAGATGAAGGATCAAACAATTTTCTTTCAATGTGACCATATTGTATGTAGGTAGTTTAATGGAATACTCTAAAATATCATCAAAGATTATAAATAATTATGTATACATGTAATCTTTAATGGTATACAGTGCAGATAACCTACAATCATTTTAAGCATTATGTCCCTCAAAACCTACACTTGACAAAATGTGCTTTCAAAATATAAATTTGAATTAGAAATAGAATTGAAATTTGTTTATGTCCTTTACATTCAACTTACTTACAAATAAACATGTATTCGTCTTGAAAATAAAATCAAGCAAACATGATATTCGGAGTTTTCATCATTGTTTTTTTTCTGAAATTATCGGTTACTTACAAGTGTTAGGTTATAGATTTGGTCATATTTTTTCTTTACAAGATCTTACAATGTAACCAAAGTTCTTGTGATCTTGCTTATAGAAGGTTGCATGTAGGATATTCTCTGTAAAGGAAAAGAAAATATTACTCAAAACAACTGTATTTAAAAAAAAAGTAAATGAAGGAGGAAATTTCATACCTTTTTTTTTTCTTATTTTCATTTAAATATATGCATGTATTTATAGAGCAAGTGAACATTTTCATACATTTGTTTTGTAAAAATAGGCCATTCTACGAAGACTACTAAAAACTTTACTTCATTTTTTTTACTTGAAAAAAATCTAAACTTTTTAGTATACGGAACTCAATCAATGAACAAGGATATCAAGAGTGTAGGTCAAACATTTTGAAACTTCAATCGGAACTTGAAGAGAAATCCATGAATGTGTTATCTCATTTTCAATATTCACACATAAATATGAATTGATGAAGAAAGTAACCTAAAACTTCCAATTTTTCATATTTTCCTGTTTATTTTTTTAAGCATCAACAGGAAAATATGGAGAAAAATTCAGCTTGATCCCCCCAAAAGTGTTAATTAAAAATTAATTAAAAGGAAATTGCATGCATGATAAACTGGCACTTTACAGATAAAGAAACAATGGTGTAGTGCCAACAAAGATTATAGAAGACTTTCATAGTTCCAATAAAATAGTATCTGTACAAGGGTGCTACCTGGTGATAGGTGTAGGTGTATTATTGATTTATATTTTACGACAATGTGTCCAACTTCTGCTAGCAACACAAGTACATTTATAAACAACTCAGGTTGGCAGGCTCTTATGGTGAGTTTTCCACATTTCTTTCCTCCATGCTTGAGCCTAGAATTGACCATTGCAAATAATTTGCATATACACGGATCACGATTACAACTTAATCATCTCAATTACTCTCTGTCATTCACTGAAAGACTTGACTAAGTGACTGTAGTCTGTACTCTGTATTTGACAGTTGACTTGTCTTGTAAAATTTGTAAGTACAGTTTATTGTAAAATGTAAGTAGAGCGATGACTTTCATTCATTGTCTGACAATGACACCTATTTATTTATTTTCTTCAAGTTAGTGTATCATGAATGTGGAATAGAGGTGAAACACAGTGAAAATAAAAGACACAATGGATTACTACCCTGTACCGTATGTTTATGGGATAGAGAATGACCCACATTTTGGTGGATACAGCCTGCCTAAATCTATGGTTGCTCAACAAAATAAGCTTTTCAGCGATGGGCTTTTAACATTGGACAAACATACACAGTACAATTTGCAAAGATTGAAAAAGAAATTAACTAACATCGACCCTTGCTACGAATATGGCATACAGCATTGGCATGACCAGAAAGGCAACCCCGCCCCAGGTATGGCACCCTTCTAACTATTCAGATTCCTAAAAGATCGATTAAATACTAACAGTAACAAGTATTCATAGGTTTTGATTTTTTTTCAAGGTGAACAAATGGTCTCCTCCCCCTTTCTCTTTCATGTAATTTCTTACTGATCATATCTGATTGATAGTGATACTCTACATCAGGTAATATTGAATTCTGCCAGGATTGTGTGGCAGACACATATACCTATTTAATTATGTTCTTTGAAAACCAACCTTGTCCTTATGGAGTGAGTTAAATCATTTTTTGATCTGAGTAATTCATGCAGGTACAGTTTTAGTGTGTTTGTGCAAGATAGGGAGAAGGAGGCTTTGTCTCTTTAATCTTTTGAATAAGTTTGATAAGGTTGAAATTGAATTTCTTTTGTACTGAGGTTGTTTCTCATTACTCATTTTGTTATGGCTGTTTACAAAAGTGGATGGTGACAGATATCTCAACTCTACAGCATCTTCATGGGGAAATGGAAAGACTCTATTCACCACAAGTAAGGAAATAGATTGGAAAAGACCTGTACCAGAAGATACAGATTATACAGAAAAAGTTGGTGCGTACAGTTTTTTAAAAATTGTGTATACATTCAGTGCTTTATCATGTTATATAGGTTATGTGATTAAGGAGAGAATGAGGGTCTAATTGCTTTTTTTTTTACACTGGATAACATATGTCCCAAAAGACTTAATTTTCTCTGAACTTGTTAACATAATGATATAAATAAAAACACCCAAAAAGTAAGTTAAAAAATATTTGTTATGTATTTTCAAGCTGAATATATATACATTTCAAGCAAGTCTGAAAAAGGAAGACATGGTAAGGGGGAATGTCTAATTGCTTTGTTTTTTTACATCAGCTAGCATTTGACACAAATTGTAATTTTATGAATATACTGTATATGGCAAAAAATATTTTTTCTAAACTGTCTTTATAAACAGCAGTGCATGAGACAATAATTGTTTCATTCTTGTTTCTTCTTCTGGACAGAAAGTATCACTCCATTTTGCTACCTGTGCAGCACTCTTGAAGAACATGAAAAACATCTTGCAAGGGTATGTATAATGATATAAATTCAATGCAACTTCGACAAAATCATCATTTATTGATAATTCGACTTACCAAAGCATTATTGATACCCTAATGTTATCTTATTTTTGTATACAGAGAGGGTTGCAATTGAAGCCAAAACCTAAACAAAAGCAAAGATATGAATTTATTGCTCCAAGACCTTTTATCAAAAAGAAACCAGAAGAAGTTCCTGAAAGAGAAGAAGTCCTTTACAAAATAGTTGTGAAGACTGGGGATAAGCAGAATGCAGCAACAAGTGCAAAGGTAAAACTTGATTTCTAATATATCTTCTTCTCAATTATTTTTTTTGTTGTTGTAGAGATTTTATGTCAATTAAAAAAAACATTCACCCTCTCCTAAATCATGTACTTACAGGTGTCAATCAGGCTCAAGGGGACCAAAGGACAAACCAAAAAGAGGGATTTGAAGAAAAAGTTGTCTGTTAACTTTACATTTGGACGAGGGACATTAGAAACATTTTTTATAAAAGGACCTAGGATCGGACATCTACGCTACCTTACTATTGAAGTAAGTGTTAAATTGTTGGACTCCTTAATGTTTGTATTAGTAAGCAGAATGAAATGTTGATAAAATCTGACATAGATCCTTTGGAAGTTACACCCTGCTCTTCAAATAGCGATGTGATATAACCTTTTCATTTCAGCATGATGGAATAGAACAAAAGCACAGTTGGTTTTTGGATGAAGTTGAAGTGACGGACATGGTGGGAGTCAAAACTTATGTGTTCCCTTGCAATCAATGGTTATCCCTGTATCTTGGGGAGCATACCTTAAAAAAACAGCTACAGGCTGAAATAAGAGAAAAATTACCAGTTGGTAAGAGCAATATAAATATACAGAAACAATTTAAATCAAAGAAAAAACACAAAACAAAGTAGCAATACACTGCACATAAATGTACATATATTACGTATTCATCATCAGGGTATTAATCCACATATGCATAAGCAATTATGCATACTCTTATATAGCTCTTAGGGGAAACAGAACTGACAGAAATACACCATAATTCATAATTCTAGATTGAAATCATGAAAAAGGAAGTGATTTTCAAACTCAAAATAAACTTTTCTGAACTATTGTAAACATAAATTATATCTTTTAGTAACTTGGGTCCCTAGTAAGCATTAGACCTTGCAATGCCATTGGAAATGCATTTTCAATAGGAATTAGTCTTAATTTCAAAAAGAATGGGACGGTCAAACCTTCAGATGTCGCCCGTGATTTCGCTCCCTAACCTAATCCGGTTCTGCACAATCTATTTTACGAATAGGTTATTTTCCAAAGATAGATATTGTTTCTCGTGTTTGCTTCCCACAGTTGTCTTGGACATGTACAGCGATGAGTCTGAAAAAGACAACAGCGAATAACCAATGCGTAAACTAGATTGTGCAGAACCGGGTAAAGTTAGGGAGCTAAATCAGGGGCGACATCTGAAGATGCGACTGTCCCATTGTATTGCATTGAGTGTTCTGATCATGACATGTGGATATTCCCTTGCAAAATAGATAACAAGTTTTGATTTTTCGTTCTTTTGTAGACTATGAGGTAGTGATATTTACTGGCACTAAGCGTGGGGCAGGAACAGATTCAAACGTGTTCATTACACTCTATGGAAAGAAAAGTTGGAGCAAAAAAACAAAACTCACAAATAAATCCAAGAATAACTTTGAAAAAGGACAAAAAGATCAATTCTTTATCACCTGTGATGATATTGGAGCCATTTCAAAAATAAGGTGAGATACCAGTCCTGTTCTACAAATCATTGAATAGCTTAATTCATGTTTATTATTGTGAAATGCATTTTATTTTGATCGCAATGCTAGCCATAGTTTGAGGGTATCTTTATTTAAGTTGTATATGGCATAAATTGAATTATTATTATGTGATCTCCTCTTGCAATGCTATCTAGTTTGAGAGTATCAAGAGAAAATATTCATGTGCTCTTGTCCAAGATTGCTTTAGTTTTTCTGTAAAATCTCATTTTTAAAAATTATTTTTTAAGGATTGAGCATGATAACAGTGGACTTGCACCTGGATGGTTTTTAGACAAAGTAAGTTGAATCTCAAATGAAAACAAAATCATATGAATTATTCTGATTCATAATGTTATTACAACAAGTAAGATTTAAAAGGGGGGTCTATTTGGCCTAGCTATTTTTGACTCTTATAGACACAGCAATCTTTATTCTTTTTTCATCTAAAAGAAGTGTAAATAGCAGTTCTTTTTTCTTTGCATTATCATGATTTTATAACCATATTTTTTCTCATTAGGTCACAGTTACAGCGGTAGCGGAAGATGAGGAAAAGGCTTACAATTTCAAATGTGGCAAGTGGCTTGCTAAAGATGAAGGTGACGGACAACTATTCAGGGACCTCTACCCAACCCATGATGGGAATTCAAGAGATTTCAAGACTGATGAGAAGACAGGAAAAACTAAAGGTTTGTGGAAAATTTGAACTAATTCATGATGAGAATAAGAGAAAAACTAAAGGTTTGTGAGAAATGGAATTAATTCACGATGAGAATAAGGGGAAAACTAAAGGTTTACGGGAAAAAGGAATTACTCTTATTTTAGAGAAATACTGTAGAATTAAAGTATTGTTGTATTAGGATAATGGGCAAAATTGGACTGTACTTTCTTTTAAACAAAAATGATGCATACTAAAACAGGAATTCATCTGTGTGCTGAAATGATAAAATAACAATGATTTATAAACTTAGCGGCAAATATGTTATTGGTTCCAAGATCCATATGGAGTAAAAGTTTAGTGAAGGCTGAAACGTAGTTTTAGAGGTAAG